>VWZY01001785.1:111860-159025 GCA_013399075.1 Chloroceryle aenea
AAGAAGATGAAATCTAATTAGAGAGTGAAAATACTTTAAGCTTTTAGAAGGCAAATGCAAGAAGAGTGAAAGAGAGTGATCTTGGCCATGGGATGGTGTATCAAACCTGTTGCATGATTTTTGCATGATTTTGCTGTTTGCATGATAAAATTTTATGATTTTATCAGTTATGCAGTCTACCTTAAGGAGTTTTCAAGTTTTATTAATTTGAATATATAGAACATAATATTTCATCATGAAAATTACCATGCATGGCTTCAGTCCTTAATTTTCATGGACACTTGGAGCCTCTAATGAAATGTAAATACATTTAATTTTAAAACCTACGTGGATATATGTGTCACAATAAAAAAGGCTAGAAACTTCACAATTAAAATAAGTTAACAATAAATTTTAAGTTTTGTACAGGATTACAGTCTTGATTATGCTATAAATATTTTTACTTTATCATTATATTTTTATATAATAGTACAGGAGCGTGCATTCTAGACATTTGATATCTATGTTCTTTAAATTAAATAGAGAAAGTGAATATTGCTTGTTGCATGAGATAAAAATCCTTTTTTATCTTAAGACTGTACACCATTATACATAGTGAAAGCTTTATATACAATTCCGAAGTTAGTTTGTTCTTAATTTTACCTAGAAATACATTTAAAATTTTCAGAATTTTTGTTCAAACAAATAATCAAGTATAGTATCAGTACTAGATTCTACAGTTGAAACATTCATAAATAAATTCATATGTAATTTTAATTTCCTTTCTTATATCTGAATCTGCTCACCAACTATGACCATGTTCATAAAGATGTAAGTGTCTTCTTGCTTTTAACTGCAGAAGACTGAGGACCAGATCCTCTCTTTATTCGTCTTTTGCATGAGCAGTACTAAAGCCTTGAATTATTTCAATTGAAAGAGAACAAGACGAAGTTCTTCATGGTTGCAATGCCATAGGGTTATTTTTAAAGAGCTATGGTTTTACAGGACTTTGTGTTACATTCATATAGGCAATGTGATGCTTGGCCTCCTTTGGAACTCCACATCAGCAGACAATCTGCTGTCTATTGTTTTGTTAAGCATGAGATGAGCTGATAGAACAAGTTAATTTTTCAGTCTCTCACTTTTTTATTACATTATCCCTTAAACTTTTAAAAATGAAAGTCAGTGGCTCTATAATGCTTGTATATTGAGGTCTTTTATTATTTCAAAAGGTTCTTGTTTGTGGGTGTTATTAGGAAACTGTATATGTGTGTATGCATGCAAGTGTGCACATATATATGTCTCTGTGGAGTGAGGTGGAGGAAGACAGTGTCCTCTTTATGCCATAAGATCTACTTCTTAAATTGTCTCGCACTTCAGAAAATGGCAAGATCAAATATGGAAACGAGCTCTAAAGAAAGAATGTCTGGGAAAGGTTTGAACTAATGAAAAATAGAGGGTTTAAGCTGAACAAAGTTGTTTACATCACCGAGTCATGTCATAATCAGATAGTGTGACAGATTATTTTTCAAGAAGGATTGGAATCTGCTACATGAAACAACCTGAAAAGTTATTTTGTCTCTAAAATATTATTTTTATGTGCATTTCAAAACCATATGCAATCAATATTTAGACTCTTAATTTACTACACATCATTCTAAAAACCTACTTTGCTATCTTAATCAGAATTAATTTGCTTAATTTTTATTCCTGTCCCATCAATCTCAGGTCTATGCTAACATGAACAATGCCACTTTTTGATGTTTGCACTTTAATTTGATTTCCATTCTAAGTTTATGAACAGTAATAGGGTCCTGCTTGAATATTCATTAGCTTTGAATTGTGAGCTATGAAAAGGTGCTTTCTTTTACCTTAATGAAAGTGGCTCAGCATGGGGCAGATCAGTAATGACATTTGATTTTAGGCATCCAACAAATTTGCTTTTTATTTATTGACACATCTTGTCCAAACAGCTCCCTCGCAAGTTAGCGGAGTAATGAAAGAGAGAGTGCTTCAGAGAAGCGTGGAGCTTTCCTGGCAGGAACCAGAACATCCCAATGGAGTCATTACTGAATATGAAATCAAGTATTATGAGAAAGTAAGTGCTAACATCATCTGTAATGTGCAACAATGTGCTGTTTGCTTCCTGTTGGCTTGCTGTGCTGTGCAACAATGTTAAAGCAATCAGCTATCAACTATCCTGTCTCCTCAAAGTCACAGAGATTTTGCTTGTTTTTAATAACTCATGAATCCCTGCAATTATTACTGCTATCATGTGTCTCATATATTGTATTTTGGGATCCTAAAAATGAAATATCCACTTGAAATCTGCCTTTTTTTCCACTACTTCTTTTAAAATTGTTAAGCTGGAATGTATCAACATTACCATTACATTTATCATTTTCCTGTCTCTTCTACATTGTGTTTAAAGCTTGTGTAATTTCCTTCTATGTCACTGTGATTCCACTCTTGAGATGATAGATCAAACACAACACTTGACTGCATTTGGTATTTCCTTATGAGCTGGGCAGCTTTGTCTTGTCTGAAAACTTCTAAAGCACTTCCTACAGTTTCAGCTGATAAATATTCCTTATTTGTCCTCTTAAAAAGTCCCAGCATTGCAAAATTTATTTTTCACTTGTTCTCTCAACACCATAATGAATTGAGGATTGCTTTTCAATAGTAGATGAAGTGATCTCTGTTTCTGGTAGAGTGAAATTGCAATCTTACTGGTGTCAGTTGGAGTTTTGCCATTCATTTCAGCATGTCTAGGGCTTCATTCATGATAACTTTGAAGTGCTCCAGAATAAAAAATATTCTGACAAGCGTATAAGTGAGGCCACATGCAACTGTAAACTGCATGAAAGCAGAGTGAAGGCAGGCTGTGAAGCTATATGTTTGTCATGGGACCCAAACTAAGTGTGACTCCTCCAGAGTCCCTGGAATATTTACTGCAGCACATAACATATGCCTAATTTTTTAAAAACATCCTGAGAGGAAAATAAATAAATAAAATTCAAATGCAAATAAATAAATAAAGGAGACCCTTTGTGATCACTTGTGAAGACATTTCATCTTTGCAAACAAGGTACTAGCATAGTACCTCTATATCAAAAAGAGCATGTCTGCTTACTAGGTAACATAGAATTAGGTAAATTCAAAACAGATTTGATGTAATATCAAGTGTCACATTTAATTTTCAGTGCTGAAATGCGCAAATATACTTATCAAAAGATCTTTATATGATTTGGGAAGGGGATAAAATGTTCATTTGTTCATGCTAACTCATTTAAGTTGTTCATTTTAATCTCTCTTGTAACAAATTTTATCAGATATATACAGATAGATAAACAGTTTTTTAAAAAGCAGTTTTACTAATTTTAGCAGGTAAATTTTGTTCCTCAACCATGTGCGTCTGTACGTGCACAAATAAAGCCCATACACTAAAAAATAAAACTGAGATAAAAATCTTACATATTTACTAAAGGCAAAACAAAACACCATGAAAACCAAACTCACAATGCCAAGGTACAACCCCAAAAATGTGGGGTTTTTTTGATATGTACAGTAGTATTGAATCTGTTAAAATAAATAATTTAAATAAGTACTGGAAAATGACAGAAAATTTATGAAGTTGCTAGATTTTTCATATAATGATACATTTTAGAATGTGGGTTTTATTATTTTCCCTATGTATTCATGTTACTTTAAATAAGCAGCAGAATTTCATTGCCAGTTTTCTATGTTTTCAAAGGCAAGAAATTATGTTAAAGTGTTTTTGTAATGGAAGGAAACCTACCAGGATTATACTTATAACAGAGAAATTAATAAAAGAGAATAAGAATCTCATCCTACGGTTACAGATAAACTGAACAGTATAGATTTAATTCAGTGAGACAGTTTTAACACAAATGCTTAAATGTTTGTCTTCCTTCCAAAACAATGTAGTTCAGCTTGAAAAGCATTTCATAAGATTCTTTCTCAGAATGAGAGTCAGTTAAAGTTTTGTTGCATTAGTTATAAAAAATAAATAAAAAATAAATCCAGACTTTCATCTCCTTTTAGAGCCAAGTTAGATCAAACATTTTGTGGTTCTGAAATCTTCCGATAAGTATTGCTTTCACCTCTCACTTCTGGCTAGGGCTGGAATAGAAACTGCCTGAAATCTCCCAAGTATGCCTTTCCTGTGTGATTACTAGCACAGGTTATTTTTATTTCTTTGTTATTTATTTATTTTGAATGCAAGAACTGTTGGCAATTCAAGTAAGCCTCAGTTATGCATCAAAACCCAAACTCTCAAATTCCACTGTGGCTTACAGTCCTGAACCTGCTTATGGTTTCCTTACACTTGTTTCTCATCTTCAAGAATTCCTGTTCTTTCTCACATACCAACATATATTCCATCATGGTCCTCACTTACAGATGATTTAAATCCTCTTGGAGAAGATATGAAAAATTGTTGCTAGCCAAGATGTCAGGCTTGCTCAAATGAGAGACTGGGCAATACCCTGGAGAAGCCATTACTGATTCTCAGGAAAGAAATCACATGTGTTGTATTTAACCCTGTATTTCAGCAAAAGTCTTTGCTGCTTTACTGACTGCAGACGGAAAGGTTGTCCATCATTTTTAGCTGGCAAAGTACTACTGAAATGAGTTACGATCTATTTCTTCCCTCTGTATCCATCTCATTAGCACTGCCTCGTATGGCTTATGCTTCTCTGGTCATGTGGTACTTTCAGATGGTTGGTTAATTCATCTCTTCTGCCCTTCGAATCAGGATTGCACCTGCCACCAAAAATCAACAGGACTGCACATATCTGTGCTGAAAGATAATCTGAATCAGTAAATGTGATGAATAATTAGAGCTTTTTGAATACTGTAGTGATCTTTGATACAGCTTTTGTACTATTTAAAAGTGTGTTATTGCTCATAGGGTTTGTAATCTTACGGCTTTAAATTTGGATGGTGTCATACTGAACTTCTTTCCCTGGGTTGTTCTCTATGTCATAGAGTCAAAACCTGAGAAAAGACTTAAAAGCCACAGAAAAAGTCCTAAGCGAAAAATGAGATAAGAACCTCAGAATTTGGTAAAAAATCCAACCAGTTCTGCATTTGCAGTACTGTATTTTTAAAGGTATTGGAGGTAACAAGGGAAGGTGTTCTGACCATGAAAGTACACATTTCCCTGTCCTTGAACTGTTCAGATCCCACAGATTCCCCTGAAAAGCTGCGGTCAATCTAATTTCTCATCAAAATTTCACAAAATGTAATCAGACCCAAAGAAGCAATCATTTTATGTCTGAATGTTTTATGAGTAACAACACAACCATCCCATTTGAATTTTATGTTACATTTAGAGCTCCTCATTGCATTAGCAGTGTTTTGTAATACTCCACAGAGTATGCCTTATTTTTTATGTTGGGGAAAAAAAGCATTCAACAAATTGAAATAAACTACCGAGGCTGGCTGTCAGTTCCTGATATGCAACCATGATAACATCTGACCCGTAAATGTCATTTAATCTTTTGTCTAATCATTTCCAGGATCAAAGGGAGAGGACCTATTCAACAGTGAAGACCAAGTCCACTTCAGCTTCTATTAACAATCTAAAGCCAGGAACAGTGTATGTTTTCCAGATTCGTGCTTTTACTGCTGCTGGTTATGGAAATTACAGCCCCAGACTGGATGTTGCCACACTAGAAGAAGCCACAGGTAAACAACTACATTTACAGGAAATTAACACTTTCAGTAGAAATAGTAAGTAAAGCAAGAAAGGAATGAGTCATTGACAATGTTATTAAAAGTAGAAAGAAAGAAGTTGTACATGAAGGTGGATTTTTGCCATTGTATTTTGAAGGATGAGCTCCTATTAGTTGTTACCATAGAAAATGGTCCTTCAGTTAGTTGGAGTAGATTGGTAACACATCAGGTTCTTCTCCTTCTAGCACAAAGAAAAAAATACCTTTTTCATTTAAATGCACCTCTTACCTGTGACAAGAGGAATATTGGTGAACTGAATAACTCTACTAGATTTACTGAGGAAGGCTAATTCCTACCTTGAATTAAATCTGGCAAGGGATGCCAAAGGCAAGAAGTAGTACTTCATCAAGTATATCAGTAGCAAAAGGAAGACTATGGAAAATGTGGACCTGCTGCTAAATGAGGTAGGTGCCCTGGTGACAGAGGATACAGAGAATGTGAAATTACTGAATGCTTTCTTTGCTTCAGTCGTTACTGCTAAGGCTGGCCCTCAGGAATCCAAGTCCCTGAAGTTAAAAGAGAAAGTCTGGAGAAAGAAAGACTCTACCTTGATCAAGGAGGATAGTGTTTGAGACTACTTAGGCATGCTGGACACCAGCAAATCCTTGGGCCTCAGCAGGATGCGCCCACAAATGCTGAGGGAGCTAGCTGATGTTATTGGTAAGCCACTCTCCATCATCTTTGAAAGGTCATGGAGAACAGGAAAGGTGTCCGAGGTCTGGAGGAAAGCCAGTTAGGTAAGCTTAGGAAATGTGAGTTAGATGAGTGGACAGTGAGGTGGATTAAGAACTGTCTGAACAACAGAGCTCAGAGGGTTGTGATCAGTGACTGTCATGTCCTGCTCGATCAAGGTTGGGGGAAAGAAGGGAGAGATGCAGGTTCAGTGATTCACTTGGGTTGAATTAAGGAGACTTACATCATAGGTCCATGATATTAAAAAAAAAAGTTCCTTATTCCCTGAACTATAACAACTACTAAAACTGTGTATGATGTACTTAAAGGAAAGAGAAGGTAAAGAGAAGAGGAAGAGGAGAGAGTGAAAGAGTAAGCAAAATTACAGATCAATACCCAGGGTTCCAGCAATGTCTCTCCTGGTATGTTCCTTCGGTGGTGGATGCACACCTGCCAGTGTACTTAAGTTCTATTTTATTCCCTGCTAAGAGGGGTGTTGCTTGACTTACCCCTAAATTTGCATGGGAATTGTAGAGAGGCTATGCAGTTTTGCACAGGAAGAGTACAGAGGTGGTAACCACTGTTCTTCACATGCACAAGAGACAGAAGGATGGCATTAACCCTTTCCACTAATTGAGTCAGTGGTCGCAAAGACCCTATGTTTTATTACCTTTTGTCTGGTAGGCAACACATCTGAAAACTTGGCAGGCAGACAGGGCCAATGTGACAAGTTACCCATGAGCCAGAAATGTGCCCTTGTGGCCAAGAAGGCCAATGGTATCCTGGCATGCATTAAGAANTGTCATGCATTAAGAAGATTGTGGCCAGCAGGTGGTGGAAAGTTCCCCTCCCTCTCTACTCTGTCCTAGTGAGGCCACATCTGGAGTATTGTGTCCTCAGTTCAAGAGGCACAAGGAACAACTGGAGATTCCAGCAGAGGGCTACGAGGATGCAGTAGGCTCTCTCTTAAAAGGAAAGACTGAGAGCCCTGGGTCTGCTTAGCCTGGAGAAGAGAAGACTGAGAGAGGACCTTATCAGGATGGGGCCTGATCTTATCAGTGGTGCCCAGCAACAGGACAAGGGGCAATGGGCACAATCTGGAACACGGGAAGTCCATCTGAACATGAGAAAAATCTTTCGTTTGAGCGTGACAGAGCACTGGAACAGGCTGCCCAGAGAGGCTGTGGTGTCTTTTTCTCTGGAGATATTCAAACCATGCCTGGATGTGATCCTGTGCAACCTGCTTTAAGCTTTAGCAGGAGGCTTGGACTAGATGATCTCCAGAGGTTTCTTCAAACCCCTGTCATCTGTGATTCTGTGATTCTTCTTTTAATTGGGGAGAGGAGGGAACAGGAAATTTCAGCTAGAGACTTTTCCAGGTAATTTTTTTTCTCTTTGATTTCCTTAAAAAACTCGACAGTTTTGTTTATGTGTGTCTAATTTAAACTATATCAGAGAATCACAGTATGTTAAGGATTGGAAGGGACCTATTTAGTGTCTTTTGAGTTCATTGGCTAATTTCAACTTGGTTTAGTAAAGATACAGAGGTCTTAAAGATACTAGGTTTCTTTAAGGCTCATGTAATATGTTATAAGATGTGTAAAACTAAAAACAACCTCTCAGAAACCTTCACAGTGGAAATTATGAAGCTGAAGCACATGTTCTCTCAGTACAGCACACCAGAGAATCTGATTGTCACATCTCAGCAGAGGGGTACTTGCTCTTTCCTTGATGCTGAAACTAATCTTGTGCCCTTCCTTGTCTAAAAATCACACTGATGATCTTTTTCCTCACTAGTGTAGATAATGTGCATGCATGCTTAGAGAAAATATTCCACGGTTTGGGTCTTTATAAAGAAACTCTTCCATCAGCTGACACCTAGCAGCCATAAGCTGATTCACAGGAACTGCTTGTGTCCCTGACAACTTCACCATTCTGTCGCAGATCCAAGTTTGGTTAGTCGGTTTTGGGTCATTTGCTTCAGGTTTACCTGCCTGACAGCAGGTCAGACAGATTTGGAGCTGAGAATACATAGCCCACAGGTTCACAGGGTATGTATGCCAGCTCTGCTCTCTGCACTCTATGCAGCATATCTGAGGTGCAGACACACACTATTGCTTCTTATTAATTGCAGCTGTGTTTTGCCTGAACAATTCCTGGGAATTCTTAAAACACAATAGTTAGGTCTTGATTCCACCTTGGTTCCATGCAGTACATGAGAACTATCAATAATGAAAAATACCACATATCTACTAGACAAAATTGAAATAGTAATTACCATAACAGCAGCAATAAACTGTTATTACTGATATTATTAGCTCTGTGTCTGATGACATACTTTCCATCTGTGGAATTCTGTTTTAGAGTCAGTAGCAGAATCCCTGTTTTGCAGAATGGCAACCCAAGGTACAGCCAGAAGTGAGATCTTATTCTAAATAGATTTCTGGAAACCAAATGAAAATTATGTCATAATCTGTCATAAGTTTCTGCTAATTAGTTCCTCTATTGTTCATAGTGGCCTAAAATTAGTAGACCAAAATGATTCCCCAGCATTTCCTTAATTACCTGTGTATTTTTTTTTATATTGAATGTAAGCATTCTGGTAGCTACTAATAATCTTAGTAGCTACCAGCAAAGATAATTTCAGAGGTAGACAGTCTCAACTAGAATTTGGTCAACATATGGAAGATTAAGAATTCAGAATAAATGCATCACTGACTATGCTCATGTACCCTTTTTCTGACTCAGGTAATGAAAAACTGAATATAAATCAGTGACATACTTGTCCAGTATGCACAGCAGATTTTTCTCGTGTCATAGGCCAGCTTTGTGTTTTGACATGCCATGTAAAATGTCCTGTGCTTTCATTAAAGGAACATTTAAAAGCAGCATATTTTCCATTATCATGAGAGGACATTATAGAATATAATTCCCATCAGTGATAAACATCCACAATTTTCCATATATGGTTTTCAGAAATAATCAAAATGTTAGTAAAAGGATAGTAAATTCCGTTAAATTATTCTAGAATTATTTTACATAAAAATATTTGCTTCTCATATTTTATTTATAGTTTTAGCAGAACTTGCAGGCTAATTGAATTAGCTTTTTGTTACAATTTTAAAGAAATACCTTTATTGGATCATTTTTTAGCAAAGCTGTACAGTTAAGCAGTAAACCAGTGTTATGCTACAGTTTAGAGGCATTGACTTCTCATTTTTTTCCAGTGGATTTTTGAATGCAGCCCTTAAATTTGTCAAATTATTTTTATATATATAGCAAGAGTATGTATGTATACACACACACATACATATATACAGCTATGTAAGAATGTATATAGGCACCATCAGAGTCAGATAGTCATGTTGCCTACCTAAATTTCTCCTGGCACTTCTACTGGTGGGCAGTGCTTTGAAAAGGCAGGATATTTCTGCTGTTTTACCACAGATCAAAGTACTTTAAACATTGTATTTTTTTGTTGTTGTTGGAATCATTGCTGATTATTAGAGACAGAAGTTCCTCCAGAAGAGAATGTAAATGCACAAAATATCCCTCAAGTGGTAATTTTATCTTTTGATTCACTGCAGTAGTTAAAAGCTATGTTAAATGGCTTTTAACTGGTTGATCTAAAGGTGATTCTGTGCTTTTTGTAATTGAAGGAGATTTTGCTGCTTGTTCCAGCTCTCACTGTTACAGTAAGATGTCTCAGACAATCTGGCATAAAGAAAACCTTGCTTTTTCCTTAGTTGAAGTAATATGCAGGGGTAAAATTTATTCCTAAATTCTGAAATAACAGTACTACAAAGTTTTATAGAAGTCATAAAGCATAATATTTAAGAAAGTAATATTTGGCCTACATGAATTCAATTTATCATTAAAACTTTCATGGTGGACTTCATCAAGAATTCTTTCCTGCAGATCATGCATTTGAGGTTGCTTACACAAGAAAATGTCACAGGAAAAGCAGCACAGCTCTTACAGCTGATCTTTTTAAAATCCTCTGGGGTGTTTGGATATCCATTCCCCATCCCTACAACCATGTATTTAAAAGGTTGATTTAACTCCCTTAAATTAAGCATTACTTCTTTCATTTGGATATGCAAATATCATAATGTCAGATTAGGTATCAGCTGTAGCTGATTGCCCAAGTGCTAGGTCCCCGTCTCACCCTCTGCATCTGAGCACAGATGAAGCGGAGTTAAGAGCAGTCTTCCCTTTTCTGCTGCTGGTTCCCTGCCATCACCATTGTGGCAGCACCAGGCAATGCACCCCTGAAAGGGTCATCTGTACCCCAAATTCATTTCTGTAGCACTCTAGCATCTTTATTTCTGACAAACCACAGTGATTAATTGAGAAGTTGGGTTCTGATTCACCCTTACACTAACTGACTGAGTTTATCACACAGAAGAGAGAAGCAACACAGAGTACCTGAACAGAGGCAGACCATTGTCAGACTGCTGTCACTGAATTCCTAAATTCCTACCACAGCATGCCCACAATCAGACTTTTTTTTTTTTTTTTGATACATCATACATTGCACCCCACCTATCTTACAGTCAGCCAGTGGTACCATGACCCTAACATTTTCCAGAGCCCAGATAACACCCTCAGCTTGCTTCCAGAATGTGCCAGTACCCAAAAACTGTGAGGCAGTTATGCAGAGCAATGCACTCACATATGTCAACCTCTATGCACTCAGCATAGATTCACATAACTTCTGGGTTATGTGACAGGCCGGGCTTGCTGGTTTTCCAAGCTCTCTTAAATAGATACAGCTTTGCACTTGTGGCTGTTGTGACAGGATGCTGCTTCTTGACTTCCAAGTGAGATTTGCATTGAGGTTAAAGAGAGAAGGGAACTGTTTTAGTAAATATCATATTTTACATGAATTTGACATTGTTTGTGATTTTCTGCTTTGATGGCCTGGTGATGTGACAGGAACGGAACTGTATTACGTAAGCCTTTACACTCTAGCACAACGTAGTGACCACTGATTTCCTAAGATTTCACAACTGGGATATATGCAGGCCTGCAGTAGCATCCTACTGACCTGAGTGTCTCAGAAAGTTATAGTTACTTAAAAATAAACATTTGTTCTTTTCAGTTTAAGACTCATATAAATAATGAGATTGTCCTCACCTGCATTAGGTACAACATAGAAACTCACAGTTTCTTTAGGAAATAAAATTGAAGCAGGGGGGACAAACATAGAATTATTCAATGTACCCAGTGCAGATTATTCTATACCTCTGCAATATAACAAGGTGTTGTTCTTTTGAGTGAGAAAGGTACAGATCAGTGTCAGTGACAAAATAAATTATGTTGATTGGCTCACTTCTCCCAAGACAGAGCAAAGGAAAGACTGGTTCATTTATTTCTGTGGGAACCTCTGAACAGGAACCTGATTCTGTGGGATTCATAAAATCTTCATGTAGACATTCCTGTTCAGTTACCACTACCAGCAGTTTACCATATTAACATATCATCTACAGTTTAGTTAATCAGCTATTACTGATTAACTGGCTTCCTTTTGGAGAAGGTTGGATTTCCTTTNCCTTGCTCAGCATCACTTGCCTGATGCCTCCTCCTTTATTCTCTGTCTCTTGGGCTAGATCCTCACTGTTACAAACCAGCATAGCTCCATAGAGTTCAGTAGAGCTGTGCTCATTTAATGTGACTGAGTACATGGCGACCCTCATTCGATGTCAAGCAAGCAATGTATTTAACAAACCTTGAGGTTTCTCAGGGTAAGTATTTACATCCTCAGTTTACATTAATGTGACATGCATACATTTGCTTATATTAATAGCATTGGCATATCTGAATAAAAAGAATGGTAATGTGTGGATATTTTAGCATGTAAATTCTCTGAAGCATGGAGAATTCCATTTTGTATATGCAGAAGCCCTCCTTCATTGTTAATAGAAATAAATGATAAGTAATAATAGCAATTTGCAATGATTAATAGCAGTAAGAAATAGAAATATGCTAACTAGGAAGTCTGTGTTAATATGTACTGTTTCATCTCAAACAGTCTTCTTAAAGTTAAGACACTATTTCCTTGAGCACCATCAAAGTCATATTAGCTAGTTTTATTGGGGAGGCTAGAAGCAGAGCTCTTCAGGGATTATTCTACTAGTTTCCCCCTTTATAAGGATATCCAGGTCTTCTGTTTTAGGAAAGAGTCAACAACTGAGCAAAACAGTGGATAGCACAGCAGTAGGAGGGAGTGGACGTGGCTGGTGATGTTGCTGGCTTTTGGCTACTTTCTGTACTATTTTGGCCAAGTCAGTTCCAGCATAGCTCCTTTTTAAATGCCCTCTAGATGATCATTAACTCATCCAGCATTTGGATGAATTTCCAATGGAGGCCCATTCTAGACTAATTTTATCAGTGTAAATTGTATCACTGTAGTTTCAGGCAAAGGTAAACTAGCAGTCTGCAATTTGTGATGGTTGACTTTAGAGGTTCCTTTGTAGGGAATAATTTTGAACTAATCACTTCTCTGTGCTTCATTTCTAGCCACGGCTGTTTCCAGTGAACAGAATCCTGTTATCATCATAGCTGTGGTTGCTGTGGCAGGAACCATCATTCTGGTCTTCATGGTGTTTGGATTCATCATTGGGCGAAGGTATTGAGCCTTAAGGCATAAGGCATAGGCATAAACACATCTGATCCCACTCTTGTGAACTATTGAGACATCATAATCTGGGAAAGTAATTTGCAAAACTGAAATTGAATTAATTTTTACTGACAATTTTAGTTTAAATCCCATTATTAATTATACAGTTTGTCCTCTTACTTTAGCAAGTCACACTTAAATCAAGATGTTCTTTCTGTTCTATGTAAATGTGCTGTAAAAGGAACCCCTAGCAGGTTCTTTACCTGCACTTGTCAAAGTCCCTTTTTCTGTTCAGTTTTCTCACGTGGAGAAGTCTGACACTTTATCTGATCAGCCTTTAAATGACTTTACATTCAAGAAAAAGAGGCACAGCAGTAGATTTAAGAATACCCTCATGTAAAACACTGTTCTGCTTTCAAGTTCTTTAATCCTCTGTTTTATCCTTAGAAGCTTTTCACCAGAACTAGAATTTTCTCTTTAGGGCCTGTCCCAACTGGTATTTGATACAAAAGCCTTTTGATTGCAACTGATCATGATTTATTTAAAACTCTGCTGTCATGAGAATTACAGCTGAAACTTTCAAAGGGCTGTCAGGAGTTAGGTGCTCAGTGCTTGAAAATCCCAGCCTGCAGAACTGATGTTGTCAGGACTTCAGATGTGAGGAAGTAAATCATTATTTACAGTAAATCTTGTGTCTTTCTTTTCAGGCATTGTGGCTATAGTAAAGCTGATCAAGAAGGGGATGAAGAACTTTACTTTCATTGTAAGTGTTTTGCTTTTCCCCTCCTCACTCTCAAAAATTCCAAACTGCAATAGTGTAGATAATACTAAAACAACACTCCATGAAAGACAAAGCCATAAAAAATTCAAAAATGCTGTGTAAATAGCAAGTGGGAAGTCAAACACTGTAAATACATGACGTACACAAAAAGAATGAAGTTTAATGTCAACATTGCTCATGCAGACTTATTCTATACTCACATATGATATGCTGTTGTTTTCATTCTGCTTTATTTTTAATTTTATTTTGGTTGCTTTGAATATGCTTCTCACTCTCCTAATGATCCCTCTGAAGTGCAGTATTTGGGAAACATTCGGCTAAGTGATTATATGATCTTTACTTTAGACAAACTTCAGATTAAGAAAGTGTGGGTCACTGCATCACCCTAACAATCAGGCTGTTCTACTCAAAAGCTGTTTTCTATTACTGTGAATACTATAGCAGGAATACTTACAAAACATAATGTCCTTAAAAATAGAATATTTAGTATGAAAAGAAAGATCAGCTGCATCGCTACTGTTGTCTGTTCTATAAAAACTTGCTTAGCTACGATTAGCAACTAAAACCTCTCTTCTTAAAATCACCACTACCATCTGAACCTATGCTAGAACCCTGGGAAGATTCAATAAAATATATCTTTCTTGTGTTAATGACAATTGAGAATGTAATGGGAGAGAAAGGCTTATGCAGGAATATTTTCTGTTTTATCAAAATAGTGTTCTGAAACATTATTTTAGCCCTTTGTCATTTCAGTTGTAGTATAATTTTGACATGAAAAATTATAAATATTTTGATTTCTTTTAGAATCAGTCATTAACTCAGGAAGTATGGTAAAACTAAGTTGCAACAGTTTTTGAGCAAAGTTGTGGCACAATACTTGGGTTTCCAATCTTCTCCCATACCTGATAACTCTCATATCAATAGAACTTGCCATTTTATCATGCTATGATGTATGTAACCTTTGGTGTCTTCCAATAATTGTAGCTGTATCTTATCAGATTTTTTTTTATTTTTGTGAAAGCAATATGGTTTATCTTATTTTGGATCTGTTAAAATCATGAGCTATTATCAGAATGTAATGTTTCATGGAGAATGAAGTAGCCTCTACTCACAATTCATAGCATCTTCTCAATGCATGTCTTTCTAAATGAGTAGTTCTAGCCAAAACTCCTCTCAAAAACAGATCAAGGTTTCTGTTTCACCTCTCTGCACTGAAAAAAATCCCATTAGCTGGAATGTGTTCATGCTCCCTGAGTTTGCATGTGTTTCTACCAAATTTGTTCATATTAAACTGAGTAGCGACATCACTGAAGCTTTAGTAAATCAATTCATAATATGTGAAAGAAAGTTGGAAAATAATAATGGGGTAGAAATTATTTATAATGCACTTTGTAGTGCAGCTGATTTTAAAGAATTCATCAAAAATCAGTTACTTAAATGTTACTATTCTGGGAGTGATGAATTTGCAATTTGCTTCCCATAGATACATTATAAGCTTTTTACATCTGCGGAAAAGCTACTGCTTTCACTTTTACTATCCCTGTTAATGTCCTTGAAGGAAAAGATCAACTTTATATTCTTGTATGTTAGTAAATAAGCAAAAGGAACATGCTAGCTAAGTAATTCCTATCCTTGTCTTCGTTATTGGCGACAGTTTTTATTTCAAAGGAAGTATAAATAAATTAATATGAAAGCTGCTAATTAATGATTAATAGTTCATCCAGAAATTAAGAGATTTGTAAGTGCTCATTTCCCTCACTTTACTTTCAAGAAATCTGTTTATCCAGAAAATCAGTCAGAACAGTTAGCATATACAGTCTTTTTAAAATTATAGTAACAAATATAAAATATGAATCACTGTTTGCCAAGCTAGTCTTTCATTGTCTGTCGATTGAAGGTGTAGTATTTAATTTGATTTGATAACCATGTACAGAATAAGATGGAACCCAGTGCTGTGGTTATCAGCTTGGCCAAAGAGCTGCGAACACCAGTTTAGTGTCCTTTTGCTTCATAACATCTAGACAACCATCTTTTGTGCTGAGATACAGATTGGATTTTCAAGAATGTAACTTAAAACACTTCGTTAACACAAAAATATACAAATAACCATTTTTTAAAAGCAGGTTTTAAAGAATTATTATCTAGAAAATTGCTAATAATAATTATTAATACAAATAAATATCTTATTCACTGTATTTAATAGATTATCATATATTTCATTTCAGTCCCCCTCAACTCCCTGTGACCTCAATTGCTACACTTGAAGATACAAGTACAATGAAGTTCAGTCAAGCAATTCAGAATTATAGCTGGTTTCCTCCTACCATTTTCTTCTAACAATGTCTTCAAATCCAGGCCAGCATTATTTCACATTGGTATGCCAAAATAGCCTTGGCATGTCAGAATGTTTTATGACAGCTGGAATAAAGTATCAGAGGCCCACTTGAGATTCAAAGTTTACCTCCAGTCCAGGGCCCATCACAAACACAAGAGGATGGCTCCTTTTCCATCTCCATGCCTGAAAGTACTATTATGGGAGTTTAACCAATTGCTTTCTTCTCATTTTCTGTAGGTTTTTGTTTGCTTGTTTGTTTGTTATTTTAAGAAATAAATACCTAGACTTTTTAAAAAAAATTGTTATCAATACATTTGGAAGAACAGCTGTTTAAATATATCATATGGAAGATAATAACATCTGAGCAACATTTAAAATAATTTCTCTGGTTGCAAATTCATTAGATTACTCAAACAATTTCTCTCTAGCTTTTTCATTCTTATGGGATTTTGGAGTTTTTTAAAAAAAACACAACTGTTATCTGAAACATTTACATCATTACTAGGCTACTTTTTAATACATTTTCAAATTTTAAATATTTTTATGTTCAATTAAAAGATTACAAAGCAACCATAAATTATTTATGTTTTGTATTGACTTCCGATTCTATTCTTATATATCAGTATATCAATTAGCAGAGGAACATTCTTGCATTTTCATACCGAGTTTTAATTCACTGATTTAATTAAAGTTCAGGAATGTAATCCTTGTGAGCCAAATTTATTTTATAATAGTTGTTTGATTTCCTGAGTTGCTCTACTTTAACCAGAAGTTTCTACTTTCACCAGAAGAGCAAAACCTAATTTTCCTGAATCAGCAGCAAACTAAGGGATAAAACTACATACTGGCCGGAGTGCTGTGCTGCCTGAGTTGTACTGTTATACTGGAGAAAGAAGGAGCAAACCCCAAGTTTATGTCTTAAATATTATTCATGTGCTTCAGAAAGGGAAAAATTGTGCCATAGAGCCCACTTTCCCTTCCTATGCCTTTACAAGCTGACTACGAGTGTTTCACATGTTCATATTCCAGTGCAAGAAACATATCTAAGGATATAAATCTTAAGTGCTGTGAATAGTTTAGATTGGTTATTGCCACAGTCTGTAAATAATATTATATTAAATAATTTAAGAAAATTGAAGTAGGTGGAGAAGCCTTTCAAATCCCACTAGAAGACAAAGATAAGATAAAGAAATGCTGTTTACACAGCCTGGGAAAAGAGGATAAGCTGTCCTTACACAGAAAAGGTTTTACACCCTCTACTGCTCTTATACTCCCTCCCCTGCTTTATTTTCACTCTTAATCAACCCTTGCATCTTATTTCATTGAGCACTATTTAATATTTATTACTTCACTTCAAGGTGGAGATGCAGATGCTAATGTTAGTCACTTTTAGAGACAGGATTGTGTACTTTTGTCAGCATGCTTGTAGATGATGCCTAAAACTAAAGTTGCCTCTCAGAGCGACTCTGACTCAGGCAGTGTGGAAATCAGGTTCACTCTTCCAAGGAGCACTCTGCATAATTAAATTCCTGGGCTGACTGCACAATAAGTGCCTTTGCCTCATCACAGTCATGCTTTCTTACATCATTACAGTTAAATTTCCAGGCACCAAAACCTACATTGACCCTGAAACCTACGAGGACCCAAATAGAGCTGTCCATCAATTCGCCAAGGAGCTCGATGCCTCTTGTATTAAAATTGAGCGTGTGATTGGTGCAGGTAAGGCTGCCGTTGCTTCCTGATTCAACTGTTCCATTTAGCCGGGATCGAAACTCATACATCATAATGACAGGCAAATAATTATACCTCAAGTATAGAAGAACTTTTTTCATTTACCAGAGTGGTAAAGAGCAATGAAGCTGCACTTGCTTCTAAAATGTAAAAATAAACAGGGAAAAAAAAACAAAAACCCAAATAAATAAGTAAATGAAGTCTTGCTTGACATTGAGAGCTTGTGGGTTTCTAATTCTGTATCTGCTGTTAAAAATGTTACTGGGGGGAGGGGGCGATTTTGCTGCCTATTATTTAGTGTTGGAGTAAAGGTGTTAGGCATGAGTGCAAATTCTGCTCTCTTTCCTTTTGCAAGAGGGCTTTTTGACCTCTGAATTTTTGTTCATGTGAGTAAGAAAAACTGGCTGCAGCACAAAATCTTAAACAGCGACTATGAAGGTCTTGTTTCTATATAACAAAATCTTCCCTGAGGCTGTTTTTTGTTCTACCATTTTTCTTTTTGATATCTTATGAATACAAAAAGTTATTGTTTAAATTCTTATGACTGATTGTAATTGTACCAACATTACATTACTTTTCTTCCTCTTGAACTGTCTACCACCTACTTAGTCCATGGTGTTCATGCTCTAAAAGACAGTTTCATTTGTTTGCATTAATAAGATACATGTCATTTTTATTACACTGCACCATGTAGTGAAATTAAGTTTCCATAGGTAAGAAAAATATCAAATACTTTGGATTCCAGGAGGAAATGTTCTTTTGCTTTCCTGTTCTTTTATAGAAGTATTAGTAGAATGCTTTTAAAATCACCCTGTAGTTTTGCATGTATTGTATATTAGATCCTGTGTATTATTTAAAAAGAGAAGAAAAAATATCTCTAAAATAAGCTGGTTTACCTGCCAAAAAAAAAAAAAAAAAGCCTTACACTTTGAATTCACAATGCCTCTTTAAAGTAACCTTGCTCATGTTGAATCTTGTCTTTATCAAGGATTAGTACAGTTGAAATTAACAGCACCACTTGAGCAAATCATTCCTTCATATGAGGAAGAGCATAAGAATGCAGTCATGGTTAACTAGTAATTTTTGTGATGCTAGAATGGTTGGACCTCTTCTAATAAATAAACAATATACAAGATTTAAGTTCAAGGTTAGCATAGAAAAATTACTGAGCTTTTTCTTTTGCTTTGAGTTAAAAAACTATCAGCATAACGAGAGTTCAAAGCACAAAGATGTATTCAGTTGGGCTCTGGTGATGCCTTCTGAGCAAAATGCTGGAAACGCTTCAGTTGCAAATACAGTTTAAAACATATTTTCACAATTATGACAGAGCAATTCCAGAATGTTAATTTTGCTGACTGCAGATGAATTTATTCTTGATTTTAATGAGTATAACTGATAGCAAAAAAAATAACGTGTGTCAGTGCTAATTCTGAAGAAAGTTAATTAAAAGTGCTAGGGTGAAAACATATTGTAGATAGAATTTAGCTATGGCTTTAACCTGTTGATGTAGATAGCAAATAGGAGTGAAATGAAGTACAGTCCAGGAACAACAGAATGTTAAAGACCTGAAGAAGCAGATGAAACTCATACATCAAAGAAGAATATAGAATTTCTACTAGGGACAGCACCAGAAAAGCCACTTAGCTGTCTCAATATGTATCAGCAATGCTGGCCCAATAAACTGAGTAGTACCATGTCTCTCAGACAAACAGGGTGCAAGTATGCTTGTGTTCAATTATCATGAGGGATATGTGCCTTCCTTGCCAACATTTTCATTACCATCCTACTGCAGCCAACTATCAGATACAGAATATGGTGTCTACTGTGTTGATTCCTTGCTCATACCACACATTCTTTGGTTTAGGCTCTTCCTTTTTGACATGCTGAGCTAGTAGCTGTAGGGCTGTGCAGTATTCCCACTCTTGCTGTTGTATTTTCTGGATCATTTTTGGGCATCATTTCAGCTGAATGTACTATTTTCTTGGGAATAAAATTAGTTCGTTGGCTAGCATCCTGACCTGAAATGCATAACATACAAGTTCAGGTTTCTGGTTTGCCTGAGTGTGCGTGATCTGCTTTTGGAAATCAGTCAAAATCAGATCACAGAGAGCTGGAAAGGAGTTAAGCCTTAGTGTTTCCCATGCCAAGTATCCTAATTACCTGTCTCTGAAGTATCACATACACACACGCACACTTATACTCCTGTCTTCTTTTCAGCATGGAACAAAAGCAATTTTGGAAGGTACTGCTAGAGAAAATTGTTATCCTTTAGTAAGTTCTTGTGGCTAGGAGCTGTGACTGTGGCAAATTCATTAACAGTCATCCATATTGCTAATGAAGTGGAGAAGGGAGGTTAAGGCACCCCACTAAGAGTGTGAGTAGCTAGTTGTTACGTATGTAGTAGCTATGCCTCATGGTATTTATCACTGTGACATAGACATTCAGACCACGACTCCAGTACCCAACCATGACTGAGACTAATGCCTCTCCTGTGCTGGCAGGAGCAGTTGTACTCTGGCCAGTTAGCTCAGGTAGAGGATGGTGTTAACAGAGGTATATGGAGCTGATTGGAGATAACCTTAATTCAGCTAGTGCAGAACAGGAGGGAGGGGAAGTGGCTTCTCTATGCAGTCATCTTCTACAAGATTTATGGAAACTGAGTGGTGATTTGCCCAAGATGTTGGTTGGAAATGTTAAGGTCTGGTCAAAGTTTTACTCTTTTGGCTGGAGAGCTATGAAGATGAGGCTCAGGTATGCCTTTTTTCCTTATCTAAGCTCTGATGTTAGAGGTGACTGGAGAACAGTAGTGTTGGAATGGTGATGGTGTCCTAAAGAAGATTTCTCAGAACTCATCCACTAGGACACTTCAACATCTACCTCTTCGAACATTCAGCCCCACTTCTAAGCTTACCTCTCTCCACTGCCAGCCAGACACCTTGCCAGTATGTATGTGCACTTAAGTCTTGATCCCACTAGTTTCTCAGGACCTCAGTCTATGTCCTAGAGGGATTCTCTAATCAAACTCTCTGTGTTAATCTTTCCTAATTCAATCACTCTTTTCAGCACTCACCCTAAAACATGTCTTGGATGTAGGTGTGTCCGCATACTTGTGTATACTCAATAGCGTATTGTTAAGGCAATCCATAGGTATACAGGAGATTTGATTTGGAGCAGGGAGTTGGATCCCTATCTCCCATACTCCAGATAAATTTGCAAAGTACCAGATTATTAAATATTTTTGTGATGAATCATTCTCTTTTTAGAACAAGATGGTCCCCCTTATTCAGCATAAGATATCTTACAGCCCTTTTCTTCTACATATCCCAAGAGATTTTTCTTTCTGGCTACAGAATAAAGAGCCACTCTGAAAATATGGCTGTGAGGCAAAGGAAAATCTTTAAATCTGTCACTATCTCAATAACAGTGAGGTAGATGTTTTGCCGTTCAGCTCCACATCTTGCATACTTCCATCCTCTTTCCTGTCTGATAAAGTCCAATTACTTCTCTCCAAATTATACTTCTTGAGGCTTATTTTATATTCTTTGTGGCAGTTTAACTATGTTTTTTTCACATGCTTCTTCAAGTTCAAATTTTCTGTTAGCTTAGAAGCCTTATAAAAACTTGCAGCATTTGCTTTTGTTTATTTAATGTAACAAAATTATTATAAGTCACACCTTTCATTTCATAATCTGCAAAGTAAATTATCCTGCTTGAAGGTAATAATGTAGGCCTCATTTAACACCATAATGAAGTTAAATTAAAAGCATCTCTGAAGGAGCTGACTTTTGAAAGAAAAAAACAAAACATGTTGAATCTAAAGATAGCAAGGAAACCATGTAGAACAGAATCATATTTTCACTTAGTAATGTTATTACTATTTTGGTAGCTGTCTTTTCTTAGGAAAGCTACTTCATATTTATTTCCTATTTATGAAAAAAAAAATGTAACAAATTGCTAACAGGTCTTTAAAAAGATTCAAATGACAGTCCTGTAGATTGGCCTAACATTGTGTTTATTCCATAAAGTACTTAGGAATTTATTTGAAGCACATGCTTGTCTTTGTGTTCCTAAGTAATCCATTTCAAATGTAGGCATTCACATGTTAACATCTCAACACACACTTAGGCACTTACTTGAATCAAGGCATAAAAAGAATATTGATATTACAGTCAGAGTAATTCAGCATCACTCTACTTCATTTTAGGAGAGTTTGGTGAAGTGTGCAGTGGTCGTCTAAAGCTTCCTGGCAAGAGAGATGTTGCAGTAGCCATAAAAACTCTGAAAGTTGGCTACACTGAAAAGCAAAGGAGAGATTTCTTGTGTGAAGCAAGCATCATGGGACAGTTTGACCACCCCAACGTTGTTCACTTAGAAGGGGTCGTTACCAGAGGTAAGCAGTGATTTGGTCTGTCAGTTAAATAAAAGCATAAAGGCAGAAATTACTTTAGCTTATTCATGGTCAAAGATTCAAATTATTAACAGGCTGCACACTCCTAATGGATTTTCTCAAGATGCATAACTAATTAAAACAATACTTACTTTATGCTACAACCTATGGAAAAGAATTAAGATGCTTACATGATTAAAAGATGAAATACTTTGAAATGTATTATTTTTCTAGTTTCATTTAGCCTCAAAGACCATGCAAAGCGATAAGGTTTCTTATGTCTTCTCATATTATCTGAAGTGTCATTATTCCAGAATCCTGTTCACACAGCAGGAGTTAGGAGAACACACTGACATTTTGATTTGTATGGTTTAATTTTGTGAATCATGACCATGTTCCATGCAGACATTTAAGAACTTATTAGAGCTCTGTAACAGTGCTGGAGGCCTCAGAAATGTTCGTTGTCTCAATGATTCAGTCCTTCAAAGAAATAACATGTGTTTTATCAAAAAAAAGGCACTCCATTTGAGTTACAGTTTCTCAAACAAAATCTGTCTTCTTTTCTTTCAGGAAAACCAGTCATGATTGTAATAGAATACATGGAGAATGGGGCCTTAGATGCATTTCTTAGGGTGAGTACCAAAATGGAAACATATATAAACATATTTTAAGTGACACAGATATTCTATTATATATTGTCACTTTTTAAAATATGGGTTTATTTATGTTCATATAACTGTATACATACATGATATTAATGTAATTAAAATAGTTTTCAGACTGAAATTCAGCTTAATAAATACTAGCAGTTCTCTACATTATTTCAGCAAAACCAGACAAGAAATCAGAGGATCAGACAGGATCTTATGGGAACATTATAGGAATTTAAGTAATGTAATGTGACATAGACATGGTGAGTTTTATTACTGCCACCATCCAAAGTTAAAACTACTGATACCTGAATCTTCAGCCTTTTTGGAGCAGGATTTTATTTTGTCAGTATGGTGGAAATCGTCACACAAGAATCCCTAAATGAACTATGGTGGTGTTCCAGAGAAGAACCAAAGAAAGAGAAATGCAAGTTCACACCAATTTAACATTTTTTGAGTGTGTGTTATGAACTGGCCAGTTCTGATTCCTTAGCAGGTGTATGACAGTGTGAAATGATTGTTACAAACACTCTGTGGAGAACAGAAAGATTATGTTTTTTTGATAAACTCCAAGCTATGGATAAAGTTATCACTAGCTAGGGTTCAAAAGAGCATAGTTCTTTTTTTCTTGAGACAAATAATTATGCTGAGAGATGAACATAGAGGCAAACTACAAAGTGCTGTGCATCTGGTAATCTCTCTCCGAAGACATTTTCCATGACTTTGCCAGAAATATATAGTGATTAATAATTTTTGTTACTTCTAGTACATTAACTATTCACACATTGTTTAACTGGATGTACTGCTTTGTCACTGAAGAAAATAAAACCTGTGTTTGAAGTGAGTTCCTTTGCCCCGGGATGAATTGCTACAGAAGTAATAAATAAGTAGAAAGATGAAGTTGTAAACCTAATTCTTATTTCTCTTCTCAGCTATACTAACAAGAGTTGCTGCTCCTTTCTTCCCTCCAGAAACATGATGGGCAGTTTACAGTCATTCAGCTAGTGGGAATGTTGAGAGGAATTGCTGCTGGAATGAGATATTTGGCCGATATGGGATATGTACACAGGGATCTTGCAGCACGCAATATTCTTGTCAACAGCAACCTTGTTTGCAAAGTGTCAGACTTCGGGCTTTCCAGAGTTATAGAAGATGATCCAGAGGCTGTCTACACTACTACCGTAAGAGAAATTGATGGGTTTTAGTAGTTTTGAGATGTGGTTATTAAGCAGCAGCATAACTTACAGAAAGTATAGATAGGAGAAATATATTAATTGTTTGAGAAATGTTAATAAATCAAAAGGAAAAGGTTTCTGCAGAAGTCTGGCTCTAATTAGCAATTGATATTTTTGTAAGGACTTAGCTTTTTATTTGCTTAAGTTCTAAAAATGTTGCACAGTATCTTCATTATTCCCTTCCTCATGATTTTTTGTTTGAACAAAGACAGAAGTTTTAGCCATAAAAATTTTAATCATCTCATTTACTATGTCAGTTAAAATATTTGTAGGCTATTACTATTTTTCAGACTAGATTTTATCTCACCAAAAGGTTGACTAGCTTGAGGCTACACTGTGACAAAGCTTAACTCCTGCATTTTCCCTTGCTTTTGGGTGGGACTCTTCTTAAATAAGCATTGACTGGGCACACTATGCTCTTTATTCTTTTGTTGAGCCAGCTCAACTTTCACACCCATGGGGCCTCACTGTACCTATTTTCTCATGCTCACGGAAGGAGGGGCCCCTAGAATCTGCTCTGACAGGAGCAGGGATCCGGAAAACCGCACCAGCGTTCATGTCTGTTACTCCTGCTGCTGGGCTATAAGTGAGATCCTGGTTTAAAAACACCAGACCAAGATTTCAGAGGAATCATATGAAAAGTCCATGGGATTTATATTTACAGGATTAGATTCCCCTCACTGATCTTCAGCCAGACGAGAGTTAAATTACTAGTGTAAATCAGACATGTAAGCAACCCCTTAAAATCAGTGGAGATTCTAGCAATTCCAGAGAAATGCATCCAGCTTAGTTTAGACAGGTCTCTAAGTTTCTATTGTCCAAATGTTAAGAGCCTAAATTGCCTCAGACTCCTTTAAAAATTCTTCATTCAGTCAACTGTAATGTGTGATAGAAGTGCTGCTTTTGATGTTGATGGAAGCAGTTATAAAGGCATCCCAAGAAAGATAATATAGAAATTTTGTAGAGGAAAAATAAAAATTTCTTCTCCTTTTTTTTTTTTTTTCTCATAGGGTGGAAAAATTCCAGTGCGATGGACAGCTCCAGAGGCCATCCAGTACCGCAAGTTTACATCAGCCAGCGATGTGTGGAGTTATGGAATAGTAATGTGGGAAGTAATGTCCTATGGAGAACGGCCTTACTGGGACATGTCAAATCAAGATGTAGGTTATACTTTATCTGTTGTAAACATGTGTGTTAGAAAAACAAAAATTACATCTTGTAAACATATATGTTTTACTATACATGCATAAAATGTAGGTTTAGAAGTAACATTTATCAAAATACTGTGGGTTTCTCATGCAATGGAAAAGTTACAGAGGTTTCACTTTTTACTTTTATCTCTTTTTTACTTCTTATCTCTAAATTGTTCTTTTGCCATATCAATGCTCTAGACACCTGTTGGAACATCAGAAATAGTAACATGTGCTCTTCACTTTATTACACTTCAGAATACAATGAATTCATTTTTTTCCAAAAAAAATTATTTCTGAGATTTTTGACCTCAGAGCAATGATTAATCAGTTTTAAAAAAGGTGTTAAAAATCTGAGTGTCAGTTAATGACCTACTTTGGCTTTTTCAAGTTAATTATTCTGATTTAACAGTATCCCTATTTGCATAAAATATGACCCACAGCAACAGGTCAGCAGTAATAGAACAGATGGGTGTTAATCTTGTTTTCTGATAAGAGTATCTATTAATATAGAAAGTATGCAGGAAAAAGCTGTGCAGGTGAGAAAGATGTCAGAATTTAAATTTCTTCAGGTCAGGGGCTTGGGTGGTTTTTTTTTTATTGTTATTTTATTTTTTGATTGAATGATCGACATCAAAGTTTAAAAAAAATAAAGATAAAAGTGTAAATGATGAGTCAGTTTGGCACAGTGCAAAGTTGTAATATTTGACAGGTCTCAGTGTCAAAGATTTCATGGACTGTCAAAATATGGGCAAACAAGTCCTTGGGGCAAAGAAAGAGAAATATTTACATTCCCTAGACACCCAGTAGAGTTTCATTTCTTTTGACACCTTCCTTCTGTACTAGATTCAAACATAAAAGAAGTCTGACAGGAATATAAGATGCCTCAAAGGCAAACTTTACCTATCTTTCAGGGAACAATAAGGAAAAACTTTTAAATAGGGGAGAAATTTTAGTATCTTCATGCTTCTTGTTGGATTTTGCAATATATTCCCTCTGTTGAAATCTACAAGTAAAGCACATGAATGAGTCTTTTACCTACAACAAATGATTACCATTTCTTGCAGTTTCATCTCTTTAGCATCTTACAGAATAATCTTCAATAGCACAGAGTTAAAACATGACTAAATTGCTCAGTAATAATATCAAACATTCTTGTATGCTGTGATCTTCACAAATCTTTGTGCCATCTTTATATGTGTGTGTCCCGCAAATATACACACACTTTGACCAATCCCATAGATAAATCTATGATGCAAAAATTTAGAAACATCTTATGATTAGTTATTTATTCTCCTTCACATTTACCAATGGGACAATGTAAGTAGAATAAAAAGTGATGTGTGTGTCTTGTAATTTTGCCTTACACAGCCAGGCAGTTGAGAGATATATATATACACACTCACATACATATATATATATATATAAAGTGTCTCATTTTGCTTAAAAGTGGATGTGAGCATAGTTAGAGACCAGATGAGATCTCCTAAAAATATATATTTCCCTGACTTTGGATCTTTAGATAGTATTCATTAATTCTTCCCCTCTTACTTTTAAGTCATTATTTTATATTGACAGAGAATATAGTTTTGTGTTGCGATCTCTTTAAGCAAAAGTCCTCTTCTTAGCAGTGACCTGGAGCTACGGTGCACCAGAATCCTACAAGCTCCCCAGAGGGGCAGAGTGGGATAGGTGCTGATGATACACAGAGTCCTTCCAACTTCTCTCAGCAGCAGGTTTCCCTTAGTGTAATCCTTGCTGGTTACAAGCCCTCAAACCACTGCACTTTATTCCCCTAATTGACTACTGGTGTTTTCTAGTTCTTGTTCTCATTTGGTTACTGGCCCTAGAGCAAATTAGTTATTTAGAAAAAGGCAAGATTTTAGGCTTACAACTTTTTTCTTTCCTGTACTCCTGGATCTTTTATGATTACTATGATTAATTATTTGTATTATTATTGTATACCCAGAATCATAGTGATAAGATTACATTTTCAAGCTGCCTGTATTTAATACTTCTTTGCTGGCAACCATTGTATGCCGTGAACAGACCTGGTCCCTCTTCTAATCCACTTCACATCCTCTGATAGCCTGATTATGATAAAAGCATACTTGACTCTGAACAGTATTCCCTTTTTCTCTTTTTGCAGCAAAAGCAGAATTTGAAAAACAAATTGTGGGAAGTGAAAATAATAGAAATAATTTCCCTCAGTAAGAACTCCAGCTGTGTTCTCTTTGTAGCCTTGCTTACTTAAAAAAAAAAACAAAACAAAACAATAAACCACATCTATTTCATTATCTCCATGTACTGATTTTTAGAACCCCACATGCATCTTTCTTAGCAGAGCAGACACTTGTAGTACCCTTCAAAGTACCCAGGTTTTTTATAAACTTTTCATTTTCTTAAATAAATAATAAGAAATTTTACTTGCCAATATTTTAGATAGCCTATGATTATAATATTTTAGTATGTTTTTTATCAATGTTTTATAATTGCCTGCAATTCCATCCATCTCTAGCTAACTCATTATTTTGTATTTCCTAGTTTCATCCTTCTTACTCAGAATACACCTTGAAGAAGCTGATTCTGCAGTATCCACAAAGTCCTTACACTCTTGAATACAGTCTTATGTAGATGGATTGCCAGTTCTAAGGGTCTTAGAAAATTTGGTGGTTGTGCTGCTGTTACATACTTTTTCATTCCTCATTGGTTGTCTCTCTTTTAACCTCTTAAGCCACTGCTTTGTTAGTAGTAAATCACATTTAGTATACACAAAGGGTTTAATACCTTTTACCTTTCAGAAGGTCAGAAATGTCTTCATTACTTTTCATACTACACTAGTCATCCTATATACACTGTAATGTATTTTTGACTGTTATTCCACTTCTAAGCCTAAGGAGCTGTTCTTTTCGTTTTCCTCTTAATACTGCTCTCAAAGATCTTACATTTTAATTTTAATGTTTTCTTTCCTGTGTAGTGCAGTTCTTACAATCTCCCTGTTTTTCTGCAGAAATCCTCTCTCCCCACCCTGTCTGACAGATAGCTTCACCGTCTCTAAAAGGTCACTGCACTCATTCCTCAAGGTCTGGGTGTTACTGCAGGAATTGAATATTTCTCAGTCATGTTTGAATTGTAGGACAGTACTGTCATTCTAAAGTACTCAGATAGAAAGCTGAGGCCCAGCAAGATAAGGCAACTTCCCTGAGGCTGGAAGGACACTCTGTGACATAAACCTGCAGTAAGTGCCCTACCACTGGGCTATGCCTCCTCTTTTCACAAAGCTTCTTTTCTGTAAAAGGTTTTGATACAATCATGGATTTCAGACAGCTTTTTGAATGTCATTTTGTATTCTTTGCAATTCTGTCTACTTTGCAGTCCACTGCTTTTTGCATTTTCTCACACGGGCTATGGAGTATTTTCTAGCAGAGGTTATTATTTGCACTATACCCTGGATATTCACTGACTATATTTATCATACCAGATCTACTTCCTAGGGCTACATCCAGAACAGCTTCTGATCTTACTTTCTGTACAGACAGAGGAAAAAGGCAGTCCTATGCACTACCCTTCAGGAACAAGCACCCTTCCTTAGCAATTCTAATGCTACTATGTCAGTGAATGTCAGTATACTTGAAATCCCTCATGAATGGTGTTTTAGCCCTTTTTCACAAACCTTTCTTATCTGCCTTGCTTCCTGATGCACTTTCTTATCCTGCCCTCAAGGTTTACAGCAGATTCCTATGATTTTACTTTACCCATTTTTATATTTTACTTAAATCCAAATGGACTTGGCTAAGGAAGTCAATGAGTGGGTGTAATTCGTGGTTCAATCATTTATGCTTTCCTTCAATCAAATCACCACCTAGCAACATCTCTGTTCAGGTGATATATTAAAATACTATTCAGCCAGGTCTTCCTCTCTCATGTGGCACATTTCTTTATCATTAATATAACATGGCTAGACACAGAATAACACTTTTTTCCCTAACAGTTTTTGTCTGCTAAACATTTTTTTTTGAAACCCTTTATAATATCTTCAGGGTTTTTGTATTTTATGTGTGCATGCACAGATCCCTATCCATTTACAAGTCAGTTGCTTCTACCACACACTCTTTCATAAAAGCCTTGGGGCAAGTAATAATGCTTTCTGAACTAACTCCATTTATCAATCTATCTGTTGCTCCCTTGGTGAATTTAATTGTTGTTCCCTACTGCTCACTTGACTAGGAAATACAGCAATGTTCTGCACATATAAAACAATATGCTTAATAAGCCCAAAGATAAAGTCAGGGACATTATTTGAAAACATGAAAGCTAGTGTTGAAACAGCAATCTCATATTTTTGCAACAGTGATGGTTTTAGTTTATTATTTTTCTTCTATATTATTTTCCTTTTATTTCTTGAACTGGGTAGCAATATATATTCCTTAAATATCCCTTCATGAAAAAATATTAACTGTGTTGGCTACTAGGTTATAAAAGCTATCGAAGAAGGCTATCGTTTGCCAGCACCCATGGATTGCCCAGCAGGCCTGCACCAGCTGATGTTAGATTGTTGGCAGAAGGAACGCGGTGAAAGGCCAAAGTTTGAGCAGATAGTTGGTATTCTGGACAAAATGATTAGAAACCCAAACAGCTTGAAAACACCACTGGGAACCTGTAGCAGGTAAGAAAAGTTTTAGTGTATATTCTTATGACGGTGCATGTGGCTAGGTTCTTGATGTTCTGCTTGGTGGCTGGTTCCAGTTCACACCTACTCCATGTGTCCTTCAGTTTCTCCTTCCTGCTGTTCCCTGTTCTTCCCTTCTTTCATTTGCCCTTCTTTTCTGCCATGATGAAAAAAAGACAAAAACGGACTTTCTCAAAAAAATAACCAAAATAAAGCAAGTAAATATCATGGAACTAACATATTTCTCAGTAAACTACTGCCTGCTCGTCACTTTCCATGCTCCCACCACTAGAAGTCTTTATTTTCCTTGTTTCTTAAAATTGTGAAGTGTGAAGGGTGAGGATCATCATCTGTTATAGTTTTATATGATGCATCCCTTGCCCTAGGAACTGCTACAATAGAAATAGAAATTAATAATACTCATGCTTGGCCAGTGTACTTTGACGTGCTACACTCTAGATTTTTACCTTTCATTTTCTGGCTTTACCTTCTTTCAGTGATTGCATCTCATTGTATTTCATGGTGTAGCTTTTAATGGCTTCTTCATAAATTTCAGGTGAATTATTTAATAATGTCTTTTGATCTGCTAGCTAGATCACTGCACTAGGGAATCAACTGGCCTGTGTTCTGCTCCTGGTTCTTCTACTGACTGATTTACTGTGTGACCTTAAGCAACTTACTTTGTGTCTCTGCTCTTTCCTTGTCTTTGTTTTGTCCCATCCAACTGAATAATGGGAAAGGAAACTACTATCTTTTCTAAGAAGCTTAAAAGAATAGCATCTTTATATTACTCAGCAACTTCAGTTGCAGCTCCTGTCATGCTAGGCAATAAGGTTGATTTTCTGTTGGTAACAATATTCCAGTAGGCTGATTTTGCTCACTCTGACCTTTCATCTTGTACGTGAATAAGCTTAGGAAGTACATATTGTGAGCTACAGAGTAGTCAAGAGCTATTCACAGAACAATCTAAACTGTGTATAAAAGCCTATTATTTTCAACTCTTGACAGTTTTAATACCCCAAACTTATTTGACTCTCCCCTTGCTAAATACACCCTGATGTTTTACTCTCTTTGGAAACAACTTACTTTCCTTTTTCCTTCTCCATAGACCAATTAGCCCTCTTCTGGACCAGAACACTCCCGATTTTACCACTTTCTGCTCCGTAGGCGAATGGTTACAAGCTATTAAGATGGAAAGATATAAGGATAATTTCACAGCAGCAGGCTACAACTCTCTTGAATCAGTTGCCAGGATGACTATTGAGTAAGTTAGTACTGGGCATGTTTAACTTGCATTTAGGGAATTTCTAGGTAAAAGAATACACATTGTTCAACTCCAAAAATTTACCCTGAGTATGGGGTTAAGCCAGCTCATGTAGCAGCTGCTGATGTTATAGTAGAGCATCTCATAAAAGGGCAAGTACCCTTCTAACTATACGTGGCATCACTTTTTTCCCTGCTTTTGAGACCAATTGAAGTAACACCAAGGGGTTAGAATTTGAACAAAATATGGCCCATTTCAAAGTATGTATTTATAGGAAAACAACCATATTGTCTCCACTACCTAAATGGTACATGTTTCCATATCTGTACTAGGAAGATGTGTATTTTCTTCTAATTGGCTGGGGGCATTCTGTATCCTGCAAGAAATGGCTTTGCATCAGGATAAAAGTCTATAGAAACAAAACAATTTTCAGAAGACAGGCATAGCCTGTACTGATACTGCCATCTTAAACATGTCTTCTTGGCACCCTGCAAACAGCATTCTTGTCCTGGTGGTTGCCAAACATATGTAATTCCTCTTACAGAGGGCAGTGGTTTTCTAAAGAAATTTCTAATCAGTATTTTCAAATTTGTAACCCTACCCTTACCTGCCTGGTTTCACTAGGAGTCTCAGCTTATAGAGTGGGAACTGTCATCAGAGCCCACAAGCTTCTACTAGGTCAGTAGCACTAGTAGCAGAGGAATTGAAACAGCTTCTCCTCTTTGATTTGCATGACGGGTATGGGTCAATATGCAAAGGGTTTCTCTAGGCGTCTCTTTAGGAAGCAGAATGTAATCCACAGAATCTAGTATTTATACATAAGTTTGTCCTGAAAGCCACTCGAAGTATTCTACACAAGAAGTGTCTCTTTCTTCAGGTGTCCTTAAAAGCCACAATAAAAGATTATCTTAGCACATGTCTTACTGGCCTCATTCTCAGAGACACATGCAGTGTGATCACAGGACAGTTGCCATGTAATTGTACTCCTTACTGAGAAGTTGAACAGTGCCTATATGAACTTCACAGCACTGAGCTGAGGTTTCAGTGTAGCTTCAATATTAGAAACCTGTAGCCCAGACCACTACGTAGCTTTGACTCAGTCTAAGTTGAAAAATTAACAATGTACGCATTTATCTTCCCCAGGGATGTGATGAGTTTAGGGATCACGTTGGTTGGTCATCAAAAGAAAATCATGAGCAGCATTCAGACTATGAGAGCACAAATGCTACATTTACACGGCACTGGCATCCAAGTGTGATAGACATTTCTCCCTTATGAGGGAGGTGACAGACTGAGAGAACAGCACTGGCCTTCAGTATATATGAAGTGCTGCTAGAAGACACTTGATTTCCTGGGTCCTTCCTGCAGTGAATAGAAGAGCTACAAGAAGCACCTACAGACTTGAACTCCTAAGTGCCACCAGAATTTATGAAAAGGGAATTAGAATCCACCAGTGGTGGCAAGGAAAACAGCAGTGACAATAAACAAAGTACTACCTGAATAAACATACAAACACCTTGAGCTCTCTAACCTCCTTTTTATCCAATAGACTTTTTAAATGTACATAAAAATTTAAAAAAGAATATATTTGTCAGATAAAATCATGATATTATTGTTGAATTCAACAAAATATTTTCCTTAAATCTGTGATTTCTGAATCTTTTTTTAATCATTTGTGTTTATTCTTCATAAAGACTTTCTTTTAGTATGATGTTTATATCTTTGGACCTTTTTAGTGCTAATTCTATGACACATTACTACACTGGGTACCTCTGAAAGATTATTTGAACTCCAAGAGATTTAAGAAGCATAAGCAAGCAATCTGTCCTAACTTTGGTATCCTTTTGTGCCATTTACTTTTGTTAAATCAGCACCGTATTGACATGGCTAGCTAATTGGCAGGGAGTCAGGAAAATGCAAGTTGCCAAGAGCTCTGATATTTTTTAAAGAATTTTTTAAGGTTACACATATACTATCTTTTAAAAGAAAATAATAGAGGAAAAAAAAAAAAAAAAAAAGAGAGAAAAGCAAAAAGAAAAGCAATAATGACCCCTAAGTAGTTCTAGGCACTTTTAGCAAATTGTTTGCAAGGTGATTTTAATGGACTAGAGTTAAAGTGAGATATATTCTAACATGTAGATTTACAACTGTAAACCTGCTGAGACACTGCATTGAAAGGACAAGTGATTGTAGGAGTGTCTCAGAATGCAGGTGCAGTTCTCCAGTGTTACCTAAACCATTTAATCTGAGCACATCACGTGTTTTTTCTTTCAGTTCTCTGCATTAGGAAATGTAAGAGAAATAGCTGGCATATATTTTGTATGAGTTTAAGCCGTATGCAGACCAGCTGTCAGAATAAGGACATGGATTTTATATGTGAACTATAGAGCATGAGGCAAGGGGCAGTTCAAAATTTTCAATTTTTTCACAAGCTTTTGCTGCTCTGAACAAACATGCGTGTTCATGCTCACACAGACACAACAGTCATTCAGCAGGAACACAGATGCAAGAGTAGTTGTTCAATGGAATATCTCTTTACATCATTTACCTATATATGACTTTTATTTGATTAAAATATTTAACTACCATAAGCAATAATGATCGGTGTCTTTACAGATATTGCAGGAATGTATATGAACCAGAGAGAAATGCTTAAAAAAATCTGAAAATTGTGAACTACTCCAGCAATGAGACACTGTACTTCCAAAGAGAATTGGGCTGCTTCTATTGATTTTGATAGAGAAAGATCCCAGGGATCAGTCATAAATTGGTCTTGTTTGATAATGTGGACATCCACACAAAAAAAATAAAAACATAAGAAAAACCCTGTAAATGTTCCTTTGTAAAACTTGTAAATTTTATTTATACTGTCTTGTTTTGTACACACATTTATGTGTAGTGAGCTCTGAATACATTGAAAATGCACTATATTTTTCTATTTTACTTGCAGAGCGTCACAAACAAACATGTATATTCAGTGCTACATAATGTGTTTTCCCACATTTAGGACCAAAGATAGTTATCAAAAACTTAAATGCATCATTTTCCACCCGCTTTTTTTCTCCCTCTTTTTAGATCACTGTACAGTGTTATATTTGTCATTTTATTTATTTGTTCATTAGAAAAATCAGTTTGGTTATAGTAATTTTTTGTCCCCCCCCCGCCTTTGTTGAAGAAGATCTGTAAAAAGCTTTTAACTACCATAATCCCGTTACATAGACAATTCCATTTGTAATCTTTGTAATAGACTGTAAATATATTTTTGGAACTATAATGCAATGTGCATAAGGGTTATTTTTCAGTGTCCATATATGATTGTTTATACAATTCACAGCACTTTACAGTCATGCTGAGAAGCCTAATTTATTGCCTGGATTTGGGCAGAGTAAGAAAAAAAGGTGAATATTCTTATTTCGTATTAGATTGTCATTCAGTAGAAATGAAGTTATTTTCATGTATGCAGCTCAAGATGGGTTTTTAACTATTAAAATTAATTTTCTAGAAATGTTGTAGAAGTGAGATGCAGAGTGGACTGCATGCCCAATATTGAAATTAGTGCACACAAGCACTCCACCAAGGCACTTCGAGTAGCCATTGGAACACTCATAATTAAAAGACATCTGGTTTGTGTCATAACAAAAGCTAAGTGCCTCACTACTAGGGTGATCATCTGCGGGCAACTGCAGTGAGTGCTTGTCAGATTTGCTGCTGCTTTAGGCACCCAGCTATGAATTTAGGAGTCAAAGTTCAGATACCTGCTTCCATATAAATCTTGGCTATTGTTTCTAAGGGCTTGGTGATTAAAGGTGCGATGCAGCAATGCTGGTATTGCTGAGAACCGATAAACCCTAAATGCAAGAGAGTTGAGGCCAGGCTTCTCCTTTAGGACTTGTTCAATATCCTGAAACACAGAGGCCTTGAAGCATGTGTGGTGACCTGGGCTCACTCATGTAAATGTGAGGGCCCTAATGGTATTTCCTCCTTATTTTTACTTGTTTGATTTAAGCCATCTTTTTTGAATAATAAATATATTTTAGCATTCATCTATATACCTTGACTGCCTTAATGTTGCCACAGATTTTTACACATTTGAAAGTGGTAGAGTAGACCCAGAAAGCACAATTGCTATCAATACTCCTATAGTATCTATCTCTTCAGAACATTACTGCAATTTAGAGCACATGCATGTAAATGGATTTGTAATTGGTAGAGCAGCAACATATTGACATTGGTTGCCATTCCCCAGGTTTCAGGAAAACATAGTTCAGTGTAAGAAAGATAAAGTGCCAGAGGGAGTTGATGTTCATGGGAAGAACTAAAGAAAAAGTTGGGTCAGGGGAAGAATTAAAGGAGAAATGGTGAAACAAAGAAATTATCTCAGTTCTGGCTTGATTTCATTGGATTTGGAAATTGTGCATCACTAAAAACAGATTATCAGGCTGTGAGGCTGATCTTTCTTGACTTTATCCATCTACATGCATCTAAAAGAGAGATGCCTAAAACAAGCAGGATGAATCTCCCTCTGCAAACGCTTATCTCCATTACCCGTAGAGGGAACTCAGATGATTAGCTTAAAATAGGTGTCTAATGTCCAGATAGTTAAAGTTAAGTGAGGTGATTCCTACCCTATATTTCCTTGGCTTCTAGTTCCCCACAAGCTGAGTGTCTTAGAAAGGCAATTCCTCCACTACTAGTATGTCCCAGAATGTATTTAGATCAGGCTTTATCACAGAAAGAGGTGATTTTTTTTATTTTTTTTTTTAATTATTATTATTATTCAGAGTTTTGTAACAGATCATCTAAATGCTATTTGTATATGGGTATTACTTCTTGAAAAAAAATGTGATTGTTCTGAGGAAGACCTGCCTAGTAAATTACAGTTATTTAATATTTTAAGTAATCAAAAATATTTGCTGACATACTGCTTCAGTCCAGAGGTTATGTGATTAGATATGATAGTTGCTGTATGCAAAACCATGTTTATCTCAAGTCTTGTCATGTAAAAACCTCCAGGAGGCAAAGATGCTTAAATGTATCTCAAATTGAATGTTGCCCTTAATATCTCAATAATTGAGCTCTGTCTGTATTATTCTCCATTTAAAATGAGTTTTTTATATTTGTTTAAGCTGGAGTTATCTGGCATCCACTAAGGGAGTTTGAAAAAAAGTAATTTAAATTAAATTTGCTTTTCTCCACTAGTAGTACTATACGGTAAATAGTTTCAACTGTTCTGAATGTTACAAAAACTATTGCTTTAATGTGGGGGATGAAGGGGTTTATTTTTGTTTTGGTGTTGATGATTTTTTACATTTATTGGTTAGTAGCTGAAATAAAAAAATTATTTGTCCTTAACTTTCTAAATAATTAATATATAGCAAATTTGAGAGTAATTTAAATTCTGCAACTTTCAGGTTACTACGGAGACAGTGATAATATCACTACAGCCATAACAAGAAATAATGCTGAGACACCCTGAAACAGGGGTGGGTTCAGCAGGCATTCTATTGGCCAGTAATGACATGAAGCATTCCACTGTCTTTGTGTGAGGAGTGAGAGCCAACTTGAACAAAGAAGGGTCATTTCACCTTTTAAATATATGTATGTGACATGCTAAAGCTAACACATCCTTAATACACTGCTTCCTGGCATGCAGTTAGAAACTGATATGCTCACGATATGCATTTGAGTTTGTTGGTTTGGTTCGTTCGTTTCTTTGTTTGCTTTATTTTAAACAAGTAACATTTATATGTATTTATGGTAGAGAACATTTTCCAGTCAGGATGACAAGCCCACTTTAAGGAAAATGCAATACAAATTATTGCCTAACAATAATCCTGGCAGCAGGTGCTGCAGGAGTATTCAGGCAGTTGGTGCTAGGACTTTCTGAGCAACTAGCACAGCAGGGTTTCTGCATGTTTAGGACCTATTAGGATTGTATTTCCAATAAATTAACTGATATGTAGAAACAGGCAACTTTTTCCCCTGCTAACTTGGAATGGACTTGCAGGTAGTAGATTTGTAATTCACAAGACTACTCGAAAGTCTTAACCTCAGACTAATTTCCAGTAAAACATGAAAATCTGGGCAGCAACCTATATTTTGTCTCCTAATCCCTTAAGGGTTGTCAAATATAGCCAACAATTACTTTGAAAGAGATGATTATTGTCTGCATAGTGCAGCCTTCTGTTTACTTAGGAATAGGCCGTTCTGTAATTAAATTTCCTGTAAAAAGGATTGGGAGGGATGGGGGATGGGATACAAACATTTGGGAAAAAAACATGAAAATAAAGAAAGAAGAACACAGTCCAACATATGATCTGTGAAAACCAAAGTATGACTGAGCTCACCATTTTTGTAACAAAATCCATATAGGAATTTGAAAAATATAGATTAAACCATAGACATAAAATCTACAATATCCTGACAAAAGAGTAGCGTCAGAGTGCAAGTGACATTTGTGGGAGTTTTTCCTCTAGGGATTTGGTTTTATGAGATTTTTAAATTAGAATAATCAACACAGACATTTAGAGTAAAATCTCTTGGAACAGGCTAAGGGACAAAATTCGTACATCTATGCTGTCCCTGAAATTCTCAGTGCACTTTCAGCGTTGGTAAAGGTTAGACAATTTAAAAGTGAAGGGAGTCATGTGGAGTTTATATGCTGTACAAAGGTTATGTCCAGTGAATTATGAAAGATTAAAAGTTAAAGAGGAAATCCTTCACTTTTGTACCTGTTGAAAAGTCAGCAGATGGGAAGGAATGCAAAGAGATGGGAGTGAAGCCATTCAGAATATGTGAGCCTCAGTGGTAGAGCTTCGCAAGACATTGCTGGCAGGGGAGTTTAGGAGTATCAAGATTCTTTGTTAAAGTGATGAGACACAGTTAAAAAAAGATACCAAATAATCTAATGTGGAGTGGTTTCAATACTCTGATTTTTCCTCAGGACAGATTGGAATTTGTCAAAGAGACTAAATTGAGACAGATGGGAAAGCAACTGGTAATACACAGCTCATTCAAGCAGACTTAAAAGAGACATGAACGGAGAATTTTACGTTAAAAGCCTGAAAATGTAACATGAAGTCAGATGATATTTACTCTGAGGTTTTAGAGTAGTTTTCTGTAAGTCTATGGTAATGCTAGCTGATTTTAGCACTGATACCATACAAAATGGGTAAAATTAATATCTAATTAGAGTGACCAAAAAAGGACCACAAGTCAAAATATAGTTGATGTCTTGATAGCCTATGAAAAAAAGATGTGATACAGCCATGCGAAACTTGTGTAGCCAGCCAAATGGATCTTTCACAAAACAAGACATAATACCTAGTGCCAGAAGAGCTAAATCCAGAACAGAAAATCTATTTATACATGGACCAAGGCTTTTGTATTTAGCTGAATTCAATAACTGATTGTAGAACTGTGATAGTAATAATAATTAATACTAATAATTAAAAACTACTACTTACATGTTGTCTGATGAATCATAATACAGCTAACACTGAAAATCACACTCGGTGCTTAAGCCATAGCTATGCCTAAGGACATGTGTGTGCTACTGGCAAAAATATGTGTGCTGCTGGCATTGGTGTTCCATGACTGAGATTTCAAGTCATTTATAAACTGGAGACATAATAATGCCAAGTCCATAACAAAAGCCTTCCTCTTGTGCCAGAAAAAGAAGTTAAAAATTGCTGATGAGTCTGTAAGGTCTATTGAGTGCAATAGAAATGATTTTCTGATTATTTCCTTAGAATTATCAGGAAAAACATGGGTTTATCTCTTTCGTTAAGAAACAGACCTACTGCTATAAAGATGTCATCTCACTGAGAAGGAAAAATCATGTAGTTTTACTAGGACACACAAATCTGCCTTGAAAGGGGTGAAACTGAATAATGGTAGATAGAATGTAACTACATTGAGCCCTTGCATTTCATGTCTGTAGAAACATTACTCAGGCAATTTCTTGACTATCATTCAACCTGTCTTCCTATGCCAGCTTCCGCTGGCCTCCTGAAGTTCTGAATGTCCATTTTTAAGATGTCTGATGGAAAATAACAATTCAATTTCCTTTCCTCAGGGACCAACCACCCTATGCCAAGAATGCATGTGTGGCTTAAGAAGGTGAAGGGTGCGGAAATCACAGATTAGTTCTCTCCATAGTGTTGTTTTCAGTCATAGTTTAAATATGTTCTTCCACTGAGGTTCTACATAGTAAATTGCATGAGAAATCTGATTTGCCTGAAATAAACTAAGTAAAATGATCCAGATACCTCCTGAAGGCGCTCAAAAATGGGTAGTTAAAAGTAGCGGTTAGGATTTTGTTCAGAAATTGAAAGAGGTGGATGTATGGGAAGTCTGTGTGTGTAGCTTTCATGGTCTCTTAAATACCCCACTTACCAAAGGATGGAGCTTTCTAGGTAGTGTATACCATACCTCTATCGCTGTCTCTGAAAGCACACCACAAGTGCAAAATCTATAAGTCCATAAGAATAAACAAACAAAAAATTAATTCTATACCAGAATTAGATTAAGTTTTCACTAAGTATTGTTTGGTCTTGACAGCAGTTGTGCATCCCTGTGGGATCAGTGGAAGCATAAAATGGGTCCAGACAATTGAAGAAGAGAATGGGATTGGGAGGAGTGAAGAGACTTTCTGGGTAGGAAAGGAGAGTCTGAGAGGAAGTGATGCATCTGTGGGTCACTTCAGACAATCTTTATATTTCTCTTTAGGATGTCTGTGCTTCAGAGCCTTTGTCCTCAGCCCATTTCACCCCAAATCTCTTCCCTGTCTCTTTTACTCCAGTAGCCCCTTCTGTCTTCCCATATATTACTCTATATGAAATAGCAGTATCTTCTTTCTCAGTAGTCAGTGTTTGTACCATCATGGGCTGCTGAAGAAGACAGGGTTAGATTCAAGTCCAAGCCAGTATTCCTATTGGAAGAAATTGGGCCAGCAAGGAAGGCATCGAGGATTTCTAATGAGGATTTCCCTTTAGTATTATTGGGCTTTGGTACTACAGACAAGTAATTGATTACTATTGTGTAGAGAAAAGCTGAACCTTTACTGTATAGCTTCTCCACACACTCTAGTTCATCTCCTGCTGAGAGCGAGAAGGGGGGCAGGGAAAAGGGGAAAAAAAAAAAAAAAAATCATTGTCTCAATGCTCACATTACCTAAACTTGTGCAAGAGACAAATCCTCTTTGATGCTTCCTACTTGCTGGCAGAATCATCCCAGGTAGACTGTGTGCTGTCTGTTGCAAATGTCAGTCACAAACTGCCTCCTATCACATGAAACTGCTTGCCTAACATCAGGGTGCTTCCCAGACAGTACCTTTCTTGCAGTAGTTACTTGAGTATCACAACACCAAAGTCCCTCTGCAGGTAACCATGTTTGTTTCCTTATGCAGAAGTGCCTCTGGCTTTTGAGGGATATTTCCCCAGCCATAGGTGGGAAACTACTTTTTGCACAATGCTCTACTTCTGTTTTTTCCCAAGCTCACGTTAGTCATTATTAATTTCCTAGCAGCATATATGCTTCACCGTAATGGTGGGGTAAAGAATGTTTAGAACCCCAACAACATCAGATGAAATGTCTATCTACAACCAACAAACTATGAATGGGAGAAAAGTCTCTTCTTATTCATTTATGTAATTATAAACCTATTTCTCATGGGTTTTATGAAATTAATATAGCTGGGTTAATAAAACTCATATGAAAACTAATGCTTTACCTGCATTATCTGCTTCTGAATTATTTGCTGAAGAAGTGTGAAGATATTCTGTAGAAATAGTATCTGCCTCCAGTACAGCAAAGTATCTTAATAGTTATGGAGAAGGAAAAAAAAATCCTTATAAAGTAAATCTTCAACTAATACCATTATTAAACTTGTATTTTGAAATAGGATTTTGTAAAGCTGAATTTATCTTTTTTTTCTTAACAGCAGATGATGTCAAGTTATTTAAATTTTAAATACTAGAAGAATGGATATTATATATTTCATAATGCTTTTACAAGTGGTTACATGATATTTAAGGTTGAATTTTCAGGTCTAAATTAAGGATGCTTCACTTTAGATACCAGAGAAAGAGAAAACACATATCTTACCACATATCTTAGCATAGTTATGCATCTGCACGTATGTCAGTGAGCTGTCACAACATATTTTTGTAAAACAGAATGTTATATTTCTCTGTGCTTGGACCACAGGTTCTGTTGTGTTGTTGCTATTACTTTTGTACTTAAGATGGCTTGGTGATGGAAGCCCTTGATAACTAAGGTCGGTGTGCATTAGCAAGCAGATGAATGTGATGTAGATGCCACTCACTGGAAGTCAGGGGACTTCACAGAAGACATCACAGAGGTGATGTTCAGCTGTTACTGAGCTCACTCTCTTTCCTTGTCTAGTGTAAATGCCAGAACAAGCCAACAGACTGACTCTCCTTATACTGACAGCTGAATCATGGCTACTCATAGTTCAGGATACATACCTGATGGAAATGTAACACCTGACTGAGACCCTTAGACCCTTTTACCTCTGTTTCCAGAAAGGCTTACTTTTTTTTTTTTTTCTTTTTTTTTTTGGAAGATGATGAATGGCCACACATGGAAATTTTACATATCTCATGGGTGAGAAAGGCATAGAAACAATCAGACTGACTCCACAGCTATGGGCTGTGGGAAGGTATTACAAGAAGGCTAGCATGATACTTTCAGCCTCTGCATGGGAAGGAAGAGAGAATCTGTAGATACTCATATATTGCCAAACACCGTGCTTCCAGTCTGGGAAAAGGTTGATTAGACTTTGCCTAATCCAAAATTACCTCCAGAGTTCCTTCCTGTACTGTACAATGTTTTCCCTTCCTGAAGTGCATCCTTTTCCCATCCAGAAATCCCCTCCTTCTTACTCTGAAATTGGTAGTTAGGCCACTGCTCTGGGAATGAGGATACTTGTTCTGATTAAAATGGAGTTTTTTCCAGGAAAAGGTTGAGTGGCCTGTCACCTCTCAGAAAAGGCCTGCAAGCACTACACTGCCACTGCTTAATTATTAGATAAGGTATATATGATCCCTTTGATCCTTCTTTTATATGTATTTCCTATTGAAAGGACGAATTTAGGTATCTACTTTCAGAGAATGTTAGGGGCTGTGAACCCCTGAAAATAGTTTCTTCAGGACGCATCCAGATTTATTGCTGGGATATATGATAGTGTGCCCAGGACCTCCTGAGAACTAGTTCTCAATGGTTTTCTTTCTGTGGAAGTTATAGTGTGGGTGGTAACTTGTGCATGTGCTGGTTTTGTCCCATTATTGACTATAGGTATGTCCTTGGCATACATCAGAGTCTGGGTAAATGAATACTTAATTTGACCGTGCAGATATCCCAAACAAGAACTAAGGCCTTATCGTCATCTCAGCAGAGCTTGTCAGCCAATTTATCCACTGTCTTTGACTAGCCTTCAGTTTCTCCACACTATTTTAGGTTTCTGTCTCTTTCCAGTCTCGTGATCCAGAGACCTTTGTCCAGGTGCTGAACAAAAAAATATCTGAAGAGACAGAACTAAAATAAAAGTAATATGAGGTTTTAAATACCTACACATCTAAGTGCTACTTGTGACTACAATGTGAATAAATTAATGTCAGTCATTTTTGCTGATTCAAAGACTTACTTGCTTTCAAAATAGTAAAAAGAAACTATCAGAGTCAAAGAAGTCTTCTTTTTGGAAAGGATTTCTCCTCAGAGTTCCTTTTTGCTGCATTCTTTTCTCACACATTCCTTGCATTACTAAGGTTTCAAAGGGCAGGTGTAAAAAACCCTAAACTATTAGAAGCAAGAGTTTGCTTAGTTAATACCTTCCCTTCGTGTAAAATTAGTCCCTAGGACACTACACTAGAGACAGAAAAAAGAAAAAAAAATCTGTCCCTCCATCAGATTACTTCCTCTAGCTTTTTCTTTTTTTTTTTTTTTTCTAAACCTCANNNTAAACCTCAGACATTATGGCTATTAATATTGTCAGATCTGCTTCTCGGCTTATCATAAAACATCTGCTCCCATTTTGTCCAGTTTGGTGACAGAGATGTATGGCATGCTATAATGTATTTATAATGCTCTTCTCTTGAATGGGAATCTTCCCTTTGATTCACACTGTTAAATAATCTAATCCATGTGCTGGAATGACTGATACTACTTTGGAATCAACTGTAAGAATATTGGTTGGTATGACAGGGAGAGATTCCTCTGCTGGTTTATTTTTCTTCAGTATTAGTGTTACACTGGCCTGTCTTAACGTCTGTAATAAATTGCTTTTCTATCAGGAATTCTCAAAGAATTTAGTTAAGAGATTGCTAACCATATGTAAAAGAATTTCAATTCAGTCCTGGCCTACTTCCATTAGTCCTAAAGCTATGTTGTTTTAGAGATTTCATATGGCTAGCCTGTCACTAAATGCACAGTAAAATCCACATCTTTTTCTTTCCTTTTCTTTTTTAAGCACAGGGTTGTGGGTTTTTGGCAAAACAAGTAACAAAAACATTTGTCTTGGGGTGCCCCATATCATGTAATAGCTGTGACAAGTCAATTCTTATAAGAATAAGAGTCTTCAGCAATACTGAGAGTTTCTGATAATATCAGTTAGGCTAAAGGAGAGTCTATTTTATTAGTTTACATGCTAGAATCTAACTACCATTTGTATGCTTTTTCTAATTAAGCAGAGTTTAAATTGAACACACCCATTCCACCCTTTTCCTGCTTTTCTGTTTTAAAGAGTTAACTGCATCTTCTCCCAGTCTTTAGTTTTATATCCAAACACTCATATGAAAATTGCACCTTGTTCATTTATTTCCTTTATTTCCAGTACTGAAATTGTTAAAGTATAACCCTGTGACACATTGAGATCAAATGTGAAAGACAACTACGTTTCCTTCATGCTAGAAGTGTTTGCTTGGGAATCTTTGGGTTTATTGATGTTTACCTAACTAGTCGATGAGAATTTTTGTCAAGTAGTGGGATATACATGGCAATGACAATGATAGTCTAATTTGCCTCTATTACTTCCTGATACCAGGATTCTGCTTCACTGCCAATTTCATCTCTGTTGTTATTATTTGTTTGACAGAATCAAAAACATGCCAGGTGCTTTGCAAAACAGAGAACAAGAAAAATCCCTTTCCAGAAGACATGACAGCCTGAATAGAAATGGCATAATGGCAGGAGACAAAGGAAGCAGAAAGGGGAAGCAGAACAAGAGTTATAACCATAAGATCATGAGATTGGTTTGGAGGCACAGTGAACGCTATGAGGCATTTTTTTAAAGCACATAAGGACTGTAGTTGGGATTAGAGAATGGAAATGTAGAAAAGAAGCATGGAAAGGAATGGACAAGAAGGGAGGAACAGACTGGCAACAGGAGGAAGAGTAAACAGAGGTGTATGGGAGAGGCCAGAACACACACCTGACAAACTGAGGATTATGACTAATGCCAAGAATGAAAGACCACATCTGAAGAGCATGATGATTTCAGGAGGATGGCGAAGCAGGACATGATGCTGCTGCTAGGGAGAGAAGAGCCAGCAAAACTGCCCTGGAAGCCTGCCCTGGAACCTCCTCACACTAATATAACCCTGCTTCCCCATCTTCTTTCTAGCTCCCCTCTTATACACAAAATATGTATATAGAAGAGCAAAGGAGAAGGAGAAGCAGCTAAATCAAACATGTCCAAAGATCCTGCTGGGGAAGAAGTTTAAACTGGGATGATACAGATTTACTCCTACGGATGCTGTTGCTGGTAGCAAGTGGCAGAGAGCATCCTGTTAGCCTTCTCATGCAGACAATCAATGGGAGTCTTTGCCAGTACTTACAAATAGACCTTGCTGAGAAATACTCAGCAAAAGTATAATACTCCAGCCAATACAGGATATTTTAAAATGTCCTTTCATTCTAGATAAGAAAAAAAGCAGAAATGGTAGCATTCAAAATGAATGAACAGGGAGGAAAAATATTTGAGCAGTTCTTTCAAAGCTGAAAATAAGAATTTCATAAAAATCTGATGGGTAGTTTGCTCATTTAAAAAGAAATACAACTTTACATGAAAATTTCTGATAAAATTGGGAATTATTTTCATTACATTGGATTGTTTGTTGTTTTTTTTTTCCTAGAAAATTGGTGTTATTTTTAGAAGGAAACTGGAAAAATGTCATTTTCAGTATGTCAAATATTTTAAACTACACAAATTTCTGAGGCAAATTTTCTTCAAGTTTAAGAAAGCTGCAAAGTGGCCAGTCTAATCTATTCCTCAGTTCATTCTTCTCTACTTTGGTGATCACATGTGTCTAATGATTAGGCTGCAAAGACCAAAACCAGTTTCTATGTCACCTGAGAAAAGGCATTTTGCCAGCTTTTTTAAGAATTATTAATTAGGTCTACTTATCGGAAGCTACTTTTTTTACTGCAAACTATGTCTCCATTAACATCCTTCTCAGAGCTCTTCCATTTTGCCTGGGAAAGTTTATCAGCAAGCACACTTCAAAGGTTCAGATCTTTGTCTCCAGTGAAACTTTCTAGGCATAGCTATAGCTTGGCAGATGTACTGGTATGACAGTTGAGAGATTGCTGCTGGTAATGTAGTATTTCATTACTTTGGCATACACAGAAAATTTTTGCCTGATACTTCTGACCACAAAGTATTGGTGTTTTGGGTACTCTAGGTACCCCATTGTTTTGGAGTGGTTTTTTTTATAAGTTTTAGAAGACAGTACTGGATAAATTTTTCTTCTTTAGGGTAACACAGCTTTCTATGAGTACTTCATCTTGAGTGTACACCAGAGTGACATCAACTTGGTTGTTGTGACACCTTACCAATATGAACCCCATTTTGTAGCAGTGGAATGATTTAGGTATTGTCTACTGAAGACAACAGCCTCATTTAAGAATATCTTGGTGACTCTGGATAGGATTCAAATAATTCATCTAGGTGAGGAGGAGACAATTGAAAGTCATAGCCAAAATATTACCAAAAATCCTTAACTTGTTGAGTTTTGTCCATCATTTACTGGAAGATTTTAGCAAATGGTGTCTTACTGGATTCTTAAATGGTAGCAATGGCTGTCTTCAATTTGAACTTTGCTTAAGTTAATGAAACTTGTCACCTCAGGGTACTATTTTAGCAATTCGTTTTACAGGACCTACTCTGTCACTGTAGAAACTTTAGCAACTAAAGAACATCCCAGGTATAGAAAGTTAACACAATGCTCAGCAGTGCTTAAAGAATCAGGCCCACCTCAGTAATTTCTCTCCACCACCAATGAAGTAATACTGGGTTTAAGTCATATAGCCATGATGTCAGATTAAAATATCCACCCTGCTTAAATTACTCTTACAATCAAATGTAGATCAATTTTATAACAATCCATGTATCATTAAAAAAAGAGGTTGCAAAGCAGTGTTATTGTATCTCCTCATAATACAGATTTTTTTTACATATAATTTATATATATTTGAAAGAACCCCATTAACTCAGTTCCATAAAACTTTTTGCAATAATAAAATCAGTATAAAGCAATATCAAAACACAGTTAATATTTCACCTAATTATATTTAACCAAGCTCTAGATTTTGCATAATTTTGCCTCTGCTTCTGTCATGATAGCAGATATGGAAGGTGCATGTACCTATCTGTAATCCTCAGAGAGGATTCCACTGTAAGGCACCTTCCCACACTCTGCTATCAAACAAAAAAATTCAGTTGGGAAAGGTGGCATAACCTCTGAAAACTGCAGTTTGACCTACCTTCCAAGGTCAGACACTGAACTGGGTGCATGATTTGTGAAGGGATTTAATACCAGCTACCTCTGTAGCCATGTGGTGTTAAAGGAAAAAAGCTGAAAAAAAAAAAA
>VWZY01001785.1:159062-181778 GCA_013399075.1 Chloroceryle aenea
TCCTGAGAGTAAAGGATGGCAAAGTTATTTTGCCTATTAATTTTTTTTTTCCTAACCTTGCTTATACTTCTCCTGCCAATCCTTTCCTACTGCTATCTATCAGCTTTCCCAAGGAGACATAAAGTATGATTGTGCATAAAGTAAGAATAGGTGGGCTGACTCAGACCACAAGTCCATGTAGCCCTGTGTACCTGGCAAGTGTCCTGTCTTGGTAGGGGTTCAATCCTATTGTTATAAGGCCTCCACTATCCCCTACAAATTAGGGACACCTTCAGCTTCCAGACATCTTCAGAACTCTGTATCCAGTATGTACAGTTCAAATGCTTCCTAAATCAGGGTGTGCACTATGTTTCATAGTCTGAATTTGTCCTAGATCCTGTGATTTTATTTCCTCCTGTATCTCTTTCTGTCTTGTCCTTATTTCTTCTGAAATATAATGACCAGGGCTGCATGAATTATTCAACATAAGAGTGTATGATGTATTTATACAGTGATATAGTGATACAGTGATATATATATGTTTTCTATTTTGTTTACTGTTTCTTTCTTAATCATCCAAATAGCCTGTTTCATATTCTTACTTAATACTGAGTGCTTGACTTGAAGTTTTCAGAGAGCTGTTTAATATTAAGTTATTATTTTTTTCTCCTGAAGCAATAGTTAATTTGTAGTCCCTGCCTGTGTATATTTAGTTAGGCTTACTTTTCCCTTGTGCATTTCTTTTGCTTTATCAAATATAATCACCACTTTATTGCCCATGGCATTCCAAATTGTGAAATTATTTTGCCATTCCTTACAGGAAGCTTCTGATTTAGCTTTTAAAAAAAATTTTGTATCAAACTTTCTCATCTGAGTTCTTAGATATCTCATTTCCCTTTACTACTAATAAAAGTACTTTTACTTAAACCCTTTGTTTTAATTCATGCCTCAGTCCAGGAATCTTTGCACACACTTAAATGTCCGGTTGTGATAATTCACTTCTGCAATTTTCAGGATGAGAGAGGGAGGCCTTTAAGCTACTGTTGTTTATGTTTTATTAACTGGAAACCTTAAAAGTAGAATTTAGACCTTCTTATTGCCTACTGGTTCTGACAGAGTGGTTATATAACTTGCAGAGTGAAAAATTGCTATGGGCTGGATCCATAAAGTACATTTAGAAATTGCCTTTAGCCTCCTAGATGTCCTGCCTCTTCACAGAACCTATGAAGTCAGATTAGGCACATCCCTCTACACGGGAAGAGGACAGCTGGGTGTTCAGCAACAGCCTCTACCAGCTCTGGCATACTGAGCAGGGAACAGTTTGAGGAAACTGGAGATATATTCCCCAGCCAGATGAGGGAAATGAAAGAAATGGTGTGCTTATATTGGTATATTTTTCAACACTGCCTTACTCATAGGGCTACAGAGCAAAGTGAGGTGAGACTTTCAGCATTTCTCCCACAGTAGCCATTCCTGTTGTTTATCCCACAATTCCCTGCAGTGAGCTCTAGCATCAAACTACAACACTGACGTGCCAATCCCTCTCCATCTCAGTAAATATTGAACTTTCAGGGCTAGGCAACAACTGAGTGTGCTTTGGAGAACTACCCTGTCAGTGTGAGCTCCCTAAACTGCATTTAGCCACTTCTGTTTCATTAAAGGTGTAAGCTGGAAGCTGTGTTACAGTACCAGTGAAAGCAGTGAGAATAATTTGAATTTAAATAATTTGAAATCTGTTAAACTTGCTTGTGTAAAAAGGAATCACTTCTGTTTGCCCTGTATCTTAATTTCAATGAAATGGCATTTTAGAATTTCTCCAAAACCTATTCTCTATCCATACAAGAATTACATCATGACCTGTGTTATTTTATGTAACTATTGAAAGCATGTAATTCTAGACAGGTGAGTAGACTGTGTGAATTATTAGTATTCATAACATACCAGAAATTTTATATAGTGAGGAAAATGAATGGGTGATATAAATGGGAAATAAATGACATTTAGTGATTCTCAATCTGAATTGTATCTTGGATATTCGAGAGGAGGAATGAAGAGGGGGTTTATTTATTTGTTTTTTTTAAAAAACACCTCCACTTGCCCATTAAAAACAAACAAACAAACAAACAAAACCAACCAAACAAAAAAACCAAACAAACAAACAAAAAAAACCCAGAAGTATTCAGTACTGTGCATATTTTTCTGTAGTTATAAAGGTAATTTTTTCAAAAGATATACCAGTACTTGGCTGGCCAGTGACAAAAGAGAACTGACTGTCATAAGAGATCTGTGATGTTTCTAGAGGAACTGTTATTAAATTCTGTTTGTTCCAGTATAGTGTAAATGTCTGTAAATCTTTCTCTGAATAGTAGAAGTTTGGGAACTAATAAGCCAAAAATTAAGTTCCTCCACAAACTATCAAATCAAACTACCATGCAATGATTTAAAAAGGAGTAAGCCCTGAATGACTGATGTCTCTATTTTCTATATTTAAGTATCTATATTGATATAGGCTAGTTTCCATGTTATAATTAATTTCTTGCTTTCTCAGTTTATTAGCTATATATGCTAGCCCAATCTCTCCACTGCTTCAGTATTGTTTTGTATTGCCAATGTTAAACTTAATGGGTTCTATTTTTTAATTGACAAACAATAATTGAGTACCAATGGCAGGCATCAATAAAATAAAAGAGAGTGAACAGAAATCTGGGATTAGAGGAAAATGCATAATAAATCCCAGGTCAGACAGTCTTTCCTGGTATGTACTGGGAAAGTACAGCTCTTTTCATTTACAATACCAAAATGGCAAAAAAGAGAAGATTTTTATGCACTGATGCAAAATATCAGTAAAGCTATCTCTAGGAGATCTAATATACTCTAAACACTAAAGAAGGGACTAGTAGACAAGCTTTGTCTTTAAACTTGGCCAAAAAATTCTAAGTAATAATTTTAAACTAATGAACTTTTTTTGACAGTTCTGCTCTTCTGTGTTCACACCAGGTCCTTTAGGAATCTTATTCACAGCTCATCTCACCAGAACATTCCAGCTATTTTCTTTCTACACAGACTGTGATCAAAGCCTAGATGTCCACATCAGTACAGTCTTGACCCTTCTTTTACCTTCACTTATTCTTGCATCATTAAATTAGTTGTTGGCTTCATGTTTATTTAAGTTTATTTCTGTCTTTTTAGTTGTGTTTTGTATGTAATCTGTACTTAAATTGTTAAAAGATGGATTTAGCTTAATCTTTTGTTCTAATCTAAACCCCAGAATGCAGGAAGTGAGAAATGAATGATTCAAGAAAGAAAGAAAGAAAAGAAGGAAGGAAAAAAAAAAAAAGAAGTAATCTGTAAAAGCAAAACTTTTCCTTCACTATAACTTTGCACTAAGATTTTCAAAAGTTTTGGAGCTCAACTTGAAACAATTTATTGGAATCTAACATTTTCTTTTTAAGTACAGATTTGCAAACCTCTGAAATACAGGATTTCTCAGTTTATTGCAGAGATATAAAGAAGATGTCTTTGAAATAAAAGGAACAACCTAATTTAGTGACTTTTCTTTGACATTTAGGGCCTTGATTTATTTTATGCTCAAACTCACTCTTTCTTATAAATGCATTCACATATTGTCTGCACTTTCACAGAATAGAATCATAGAATAATTTAGATTGGAAAAGACCTTTAAGATGAAGTCCAACCAAAAATTTAACACTGCCAAATCCACAACTAAACCATGTCCGTAAGCATCTTTTAAATAACTCCAGGAATGGTGACTAAACCACTTCACTGGACAGCCTGTTCCAATGCTTAACCCATTCACTGTAGAAATGCTTCCTAACAGCCAATCTAAAATTCCCCTAGCATGGCCTGAGGCCATTTCCTCTTGTTCCATTGCTTGTTACTTGGGAGAACAGACCAACCCCCACCTTACTACAACCTCCTTTCAGATACTTGCAGAGAGCAATAAGGTCTCTCCTGAGCCTTCTTTCCTCCAGACTAAACAATCCCAGTTCCCTCAGCAGCTGCTCATAAGGCTTGTTCTCTAGCTTCATTGCCCTTCTTTGGAACAATCACTTCCATTTTTCTGCTGACCACACTATTTCTAATATAAGCCAGGATGCTATTTGTCTTCTTGGCTACCTAGGCACACTGAAGGATCACATTCAACCACTTGTCAAAAACACCTCCAGGTCCTTTTCTGCCAGACAGCTTTCTAGACACTTTTACCCAAGCCCGTAGCATTGCACAGGGTTTTGTGACCCAAGTGTAGGACACAGTAGTTGGCCTTGTTGAAGCTCATACCACTAGCCTTGGCCCATTGACCCAGCCTGTCCAGATCCCTTTGTAGAGTCTTTCTACCCTCAAGCAGCTCATTATTCCCCCCCAACTTGGTGTCATCTACAAACTTACTGAGGGTGCCCTTGATCCCCTTGCCCTGATCATTGATAAAGATATTAAACAAAACCATCGCTACCACTGAGCCCTGAGGAACACCACTTCTGACCAGCTGCCAGCTGGATTTAACTCTGTATTGTAATTCCAGTAGACATCTGGTAAATTGAATTTCCCCCAAAGACTGGGCTACTGATTGTGATACTTATCCCAACTGCTTATGGAGTATTTCCTCTGTCTCATCATCCTGGTTGGGTGGTTTATAACAGACTCCTACCATTCTGTTTGCCTTGGTGGTCTTTCCCCTGATATTTACCCATAAACACTCAATCCTATCTTCACCATCATTAAGCTCTAGTCAGTGAAAACACTCCCTAATGTACAGGGTTACTCCACCACCTCTCCTTCCTGGCCTATACTTTCTGAAGTGTTTATAGCCATCTATTGCAGCTCTCCAGTTGTGTGAATTAACCCACCATGTTTCCGTGATGGCAACTATATGATAGTTTTCCTGCTGCATAATGGCTTTCAGTTCATTTTGTTTGTTGACCATGCTATGTGCATTGATGTAAATGAGTAGCCAGGGAAGTCTCTCCACTTAAATATTACAAATGAACTTTTAACCAGTGGACAGAAATTCTTATCAATCTTGAAATATCAGGGAAAACAAATTGAGATAGTCAGCTTGGAGACAGGGGTACAGTACAACAATATAAGGAGCTGGTTATATGTTTCATTAACTATTTCAGCTAAATGAAACTTAAAAGAAGATGAACTCTTGTCAACCATAATTAATACTAGACAAGAATATTTCAAACTCTGCTGCAGTCCATTGTGGCAATAACTATCTTCAGAACAGTAATGTCATTTAAGAAATGTATCTCAGCAATTAAAGCCATCAGAAATTTCTTTAGGAAATCTAAAATCTACAGTTTTCTTACTGTAAAATATTCATATTGTCACAAATTTGCCAATTACTCTGTTAAAATATATGGAGCACATTATGTCTGAAAACTTCATGCTGTAGTTTTTTCTAACCTCTGTTGTAAACAAAGGTTAAGCACAAGTTACAGAAAAAGTAAGCAAGGCTCATGCAGAAGAAAAGAATAGACTTTCAAATTAAGTCTAAAGTTAGTACAACATAGTAATATTATCTCTCTCTGTCAAATAAAAGTGTAGGAATTGTGACGCTAGTCCATTCAATATAATATTTTACCTGTACAGTAATCAACAACCATAAATCCATTTTCATGGCTGAATAGAAGAAAGAAAATAAGGACTTAGGTCTTTCTTGCTCACAAGATGATTACTTGTGTTATCATATCCTAGCTGTGACTAAAGCTGTGCATAGGTCTTTAGGTAGATCTAGACTAAATTCTTGGGCAAAAGCTAAAAAAGTCTTGCTCTAAGTTTACCAGAAGTTTTCTCTAACATGGATGCATACAGATATTCAAGCACCCATGGACAAATAAGACAAAAATAGACCCATGGACAATGGCTAGACAAAAAGTCTCATTTTTGTTTCTCTACTCAAGAGCTAGAGGCATGTTCAGAATTAAACAACACTTTAAGCTTGACTTTACATGGTATCCAAATTGAAACTTCACGGAAACCTTCATGTGTGTGAAAATGCCATTTTCTGAAATCCAACAAAAAAAAAGCACTCAGAGTTGTAATCTGCATTCTCACTTGTTTATCTCCGTGTCCATCTTTTGCTTTTATTTAGAAAAATCTTTATTTTCCACCTCCTTGCTCCCATAGTTTTGGGGAAAATTAACAGAATTGCTGACTAACTGCATTCCCCAAGGGGACCCAGGAAGAGACCTCAGAATTATGTAGTGTGTACTTTAAAGCAATGAAATAGTCCCTCCATCACCCTTTAAAATAGGGAGCACTACTTTGCCCACTTCCTTCCCTCCAGCCTGCCCTCATATTCATTTTTACACTGAAGTATTCCCAAGGCAGAAAACAGAGCAGAAGTTCTGATATTTTTTTTTCCTCTTTTATTTTCATTTATTCTTTTTTAATCATGATTGCCAGTGGGAATGGATTTGGTAAGGAGAATATAACCAGGACTAAAAATATTAGGTGCTATTAGGTGACATTAAATGTAATGAAATCTCAAGGTCAACTTAATTTCTTGCCTGTCCTTATCTCTCTGACACATAGTACTGTATCTCACTAGCTGCCACCAACAACTACCATCACAATGCTTGGCTAATTAGTAATCAGTCATGTCACTTGGTGTGATCTCATCCAGTCTGACTGGATGAACCTCAGTACAACGACAAAAAAGGAAATTGGAAACTGCTTATTTTCAGCAGTGTTACGTACCTGCAGTTCAAGCTTTCATTATACTACACTAATAGGCATGTTTGAATTTGATGGTTTTAGTAGTTACTCATTTAGGAATAGTCTGAAGCACTAAGAAGCATGACATTTAACTACCAGCCAAATAACCCCATCGAATGCTAAAAAAAAAAGATTTCTTAGCAGTTCAAAAATAAGATACAGGAAAAGCTTTTAAAAAAAAATCTCCTAATCATACATCCATTCTGATCAGTAACAATTTAAGCATAGAAAGTACCCATCATAGCTGAATGAAAGTACATAGCTTCCCATTACTGGGGCCCAATCCAGCAAACTACTTAAGAACACCTAGAACATAGGTATAAAAACATCCCATCAAAGTTACTGTGATCACCCACATGATTAACATTACACAGAAATGTAAGTGCTTTCCTGGATTAGGGTCTAAGGAACAGAGCATTTAAAATCAGCTTTTCATGTAGTAAAAACATTTACAAATCTTTTTAAGAGATTACATATAAATAAAAAGTGCTATCTTTCCTTTTGACTGCTAGAGTCAGAACCGCTTCAAATGTGAAAATCCTTTATTTTAAATGATCACTTTATTCTAAAACTAAGCAGCTGTCTGAAATGGCAAACGTAAAGTGCTAATCTCTGCTACCGATAAACAAAAGTAAATCACTACAGAAAATTCGTTTATATGCAGTAATCTCCAGAGGATTAGCATTTCAAGGGATCAGATTTCCTAAAACTCCTCTTTCCTGATAACAGCCTCTGCTGTGAGGTGACACACCAAGAGGCATAAATTATCTAGAGCTGCAGATTAGCAGAAGCCATGTGGGGGTTCAGAGTGCAATATAAATAGATGCAAAACAGTAGGGGAACTGGTGCTCATCACTAACCTCAAAAAGATAAGCAGTTCAAACTCTGATTTCCTTGCTGGTTTTAGCTGTGATTTATCATCAGACAGTGACTGAGAGTCCGTCTTATCTGTGATAATTTAATGGTTTAATGGCAGTTCTGTTATCTGGGGGTCATAATTAAGCTTGTTTGATCAGTTTCCTAACAAGCACCTCGCCTGTGTTTTTAGCCATGCCTATTTTTTTCTCTGAGTGTAGGAGCATTTTTGCTAATTAGTATTAACAATATTATTGTTAACAATTACTGGTAATGATAACAATCTCGTAAAAGGTTATCTGGAGGAAAAATGCAAACCAAAAAAAAAAGATGCAAGACTGAATTTTAATGCATTTATGGGAGTTCTTAATGGCATTGTCTCAGCAACATTTTTGTTTGTCAGCTCAAATACATAACTGAAAAGCCACTGCCTAAAATATTTAATAGTATTTTTATCTGATACTAAATGAAGATCAATTTAAAAGTAAAGATGATTGTTGTCTTAGAGTGTATTTACTGTCCCACTCTATCATCCTATAAATGAGCTGTTTCTTCCACTATCATGAGAATTTTCTCAAAAAAAGATGAACTTTAAGACTTCATTATGACTGTTTAAGAGCACAGGTGTCATTGAAATTAATCTAGTGACACTTTATTGATTAACATCACTACAAAAAGAAGAAAATGCATTATTTAAAATGTACCAAATATTAGATATTTGAAAGGAAATCTTTCCACTATTTTAACATTTCATACGGTTTTATTTTTTAAACATAACACAGTGACAAGCAGACACATCTACATTAAATGTGATGTTTGTTTGTTTGTTTTTAAGGAAGGTCAAATAAAAAAGGAATCAAATTCAGGTTGATGTTATTACTTCCTTAATCATTTATGTAATTTTCTTAATGAAATTTCTTAATGAAATTTTTCTTAATGAAATACCTAGGAGGCCACAAGGGGAGCCAAATATGTTACTTACTGATATTGAGGAAACAGAATGACTACCTACAGAAAGACATCTGAAAAACCTGTCACATTCTGTGATTCTGTGAAAAACCTGAATGCACATATATAGACACAGGAATATGGGTGTAATATATGTGTATACATGTATATAAATCTATGTATATGTGCATTTATGTGCATTTGCACATATGTAGATCTTTATGTATTATATATATGTTTATATATACTTTTAGATATATACATAAGTTTATGCATTCACAGATTTATTGAAGTTTGTCTTTAGTATAGGTGTTGTTTCTCTTTTGAAGAAAAAATAATACACAGAGAATTTATGTATCTAGCCTAAATACATTATTTAGGTACTATAATTAATGCAGAAAGACAAAGTTCATTACAGGGTGAGTCTTTCCACTTACCCAATTTGCTTGATTTATAATTGGATGCATTGCTTCTCTTTCTCATGGCTATATATATTAAACTATATATAAACCCAAGGAGACATGGCTAAGATTGTAAATGGATGAAGGTTATGTGGGATGAATGAAAGAAACAGTAAATTTCAGAATGAGAATTCACAATACTTTCTTATAAAGAAAGTTACCTCCTTGTTCTTTGTGAATGGAAGTACTATGTATTATATATGCAAGTGTATTTAAATATATTTCCTGCCTTGTGTAGAACAAGGCTTACTTGAGACCCTTTACCATAGCATTTCTGACTGGATATTGGCCTACGGTAATCAGTAGTTGATTAAATATAGAGACTTGCAGGCAGCAGCAAAGAAAAACAAAACCAATGCCCAATACATCTGTTCATTCTTCTATCCTAGTAGCGTAATATTATTGACTTCTCCTGAGTTTTGCAGATGGATCTGAAATATCTTGTGTTCAGCTGTTTGGGCCTGCAAAGTAGGAATTTGATTTTAAGATTCCTATCTGAGCAAGAGTATGATAGAGGAATTTACAAGGAGTCCTGAATGAGCTTTGTTCCACACAAAAACCTTGATCCCAATCTTGATGAAATCAATGAGAAACTTTTCATTGACTGTGGTGGGATCAGAGTGAAGGTGCTAGCCATATCACAACAGCTGCTGGCAGTTGCCTGGGAAGCTGAAATTTTACTGAGATATGAAACAAGTAAAATGTGTGAAAGACAGAAATGACAAGGTGTAAGGGAGATTGCAATATAACACATTGAAATCCTTACTTGGTATCTGCTGCTAAGGCCATTGACACTTGGGTGCTGAGCTGTCTCTGGGCGGCCTCAATGAGATAAACCCGCACAATTACCAAGGCGTCTGCTTTAGACATATAACTTCTCAGATAGATTTCCAAAACTAACAAGACAGAAACATTTCTATATGACTTTTATTTTTGTTGTTGTCAGTGTGTGGCAAGTTTAGTAGATTTTTTTCCTCCTCTAGAACAAACTGTTAAGGATACATAAAATAGTAATCTTTGCCCAGCTCACAGTAAGCATGGAGACAGCATCATGCGGTCATAACTGTGCTATGTTGTTAGTTGTTCATCAACTAGTGCCAGATATAATATAGCCAAACAAAGCTCCAAGAAGAAAAACATTGTAAACCTTGTGAAATGCTGAAATCTTAGATTTAAGTTCACCAAAGGTTTCAGTGGATCTTGCTGTTGTCAGCATTGAAAACAATAAATATCCTAAATATTTCTAATTGTTTTAATTTTGTCTATTACTTGCCATTACTTGCAAAACTAATGCTCTTTCTATAAAGAAGTCATAGATATTACAAAGCAACTGCTCGATATCTTACCAGTTTCTGTTTATGGGTTCATGGTAAGGATTATAGCTGTATTATATTTGCCATTTTGATTTTGTATAGCTTTGAATGTAAATTATCATTGTCAGGTAATGTTTTCAGTCCATTATTCTTCCTGTATATAGCTTTGATAACATGATTTTTTTTTGCTATGCATATATATAAATATGAGTATATTGGTATACACATACATAGATATGGATATATAAACCCATACATTCTCACTTGTTCTTTGATGTACAAACAATTTTCAGGATTCTGTTACAGCAAGAACAGCCCTAAATGTGAATTGAATATTTACATCAGAAAGACAAATTTTGTTCCCACTAACATGTAAATGTTTTCACTAGGTTTGATCCAATTATGTATCTGTAACAAACAGATGTAACAAGCAATGTCCTTGATATTTAAGACATTTTTAATTATGAAAAATTTGCATAATGTTTTTTCATCCAAACTCTTGAATTTTATTTTCTGTTCTTCCACTGATTTACTATTTTATTATAGAAAAACCCTTTAATCTCTCTGAATTTTAGTTTACTCTTTTTAAGTAGAAAAGGAGACGTGTGATTTAACTGATGTTTATAAAACACTTTCTGACCTTGTAATGGAAAATAAGACAGGCACAATCTTTTTCTTTACTCTAGTTTTTGCCAGAAATCTGTATGTTATTGCTAAATTTAGGATTATCTGTTCAGCCCATAGTCTTTCACAGTCAGAATTATTCAAAATGTTACAATATGATGTATTTTCAAACTCAAGTAACCATTTTCACAACTTAAAATATTGTGGGCACGGTATAGTTTTTTAAAAGTTAGTCTTTTTAATGAAATATTCCTGTAATTTCATAATGCTTTTATTAAATTCCCAAATTTTCAATTCACTGTGTATTGGCAGACTGGTACATATGTGTGGAATCCCAGTAGTATATGTCTCAAAATATTCAGCAGAGTCTCTCTTGAAAATTCAGTGTGGGGCATGCAATGCAATAAGAGTGAGCCTGATAATAACATAAACCAGCACCCTATGATCTGTATAAACATGAATAAATACTTGTATATAAAAACTAACATATGTAACAATCTTTCTTTCTATGTATATACTATTTTTTTCTTTTTACATAATAATCACGTTGAACTATTCAAATGTGCTCACACCTGTTTAAGAAGAGTAATCATTCAATGTCACAAGGTATTTGGTAGTGAACTAGCAATACAAATTCAATCTTTCCTTTGGATTTGGTGGTCTCCAGAAATGGAGGGCAGCCACTGACACATTTACAGTTTTGCATTCCAGAGGAACAGGATGCGCTGGGTCTTTTCTGGGTTTATTTTCAGTCTGGAATAGAGTTTCTCCTACAATGACCCTGTTGTATAGTTGCAGGATACCACAGTCACTGGTGCAGGGGACCAATATCTAATGCTGGAGCTTAAAAATGGATAGTTCAATAATGCAGATCAAAGCCTGGTCTCATTCTTATAAAAGGCCCAGAAGACCTGCTTGCTTGGGAACAAATATGTAGAGTTTTCTTCTATAATAGCTCTTCAGACCCAGTGAAGGTCCTAACAAAGCAGTGGGGAGGCCACATTAATTTTATGGTCATAGTCTATTCTTAGACTTCAAGCAATAACTTGCTGTTAGGGAACATCATAGAAAAGATAGTACCATCCACAACTGTGTTGTTATTTCCTTACAAATTCTGTTGTGCTGATGTGGGAAACAGTATCTCTCTTAGGGATTGAGGAAAATGACAAGCTGGAGAGACACATTAATTACTGATTACTATTCATGGGATTTCTATTTAAATGGGCAGGAATATGGGATTGGATGTGAATTCAAGCTCATACCTCCAAGGCAGCTGTGTGGAGCAGTATCCCTGGAAATACATAATTTAGATCACTTCTAACTTCAAGCTCTTGCATGACATTTTAATTACTCATTTGACAAAATTATTCAGGGGGAATAACAAAAGTATTAACTCCTCCCAGGTAAGAATCAGAAAGAGAGATCATTCCTCTTTTCATAAAGTTTTGCAAGGATACTGTTCTGAAAAAAAACAACAAAGAAAGAGAGTACAAGTTGTAGGCATTAAAAAAAGTCACTGAGTTACTTTGCTATGTGTCAGCTGCTCTGTGCAGCACTTAAACCCGTGCTGACCTTTAAGTTCCTGACCAGACTAGGGAAGGTCAGCAGCAGTTACTCACATGCTTACAGATCTGAGCTTACCACTGGCAAAGAGAATGTCTATATGATTTCTGTGACAAGTAAAATATTTTTCATTTCTTCACCACTGCTATTTCAATAGATGGGAAACTGTTTTCATACTGCGAATCTTGACATTTTGCTTAGAAAATGTCCTGCCAAGGACAACATGTGAAGCGTTATGACTTGTATTTTGAAAAAAAAATAAAATCCAGATCCACAAGGAAAAGTAATGAAACTTCACTCTCATCAAGATTCTCCCTCAAAATTGAGAAAACTGATACACTGCTCTGAAGAACCATGGTTACCTGTTTAAAGCAGGCCACTACAAAGGGTCAAAAAAACAATACAGAGAGGCCAAATGCTTACTGTTCTTTAAAGTAGTTAAGGCTTTATCAAATCTTGGTACAAGATACCAGTAGAGCTGGGATAAAAATGAAAGGTTCCTCATGTTGTGAAAAGATGATAAAGATTAGCCTCTACTGAGAAGCCTCCCTGTGTAGTACTACTCAAAACCAACTCCCTTATAAATCAGCTTTACTTAATCTCATTGACTGCTTACTTATTGGTGTTATGTCAGTGGGTTTACCTTTTTCCAATTTGACATACATCTCTAGCTTAATATTATTATTTAATTAGTGATAAATGCTTCAGAATGCTCAGCTAAACCTCTTCTTCACCTCTTTAGCATTATTATTGTTTCCTGCAAGCAGACAAGTCACTGTTAGTGGCATAGCATGCTCATTTGGGTTTAAATTTACCCTTTTCAATGGCCAGAATAACTCACAAGGAACATCAGATTTCATATACATATGCAGTTTCTGTTGCATCAATTGACTGAAAAGCATAGTTACCTCTTCCTTCTGTACAAAGTAAGAAGATGATAATTTCTTTTTTTTTTTTTTCACAAAACCTGTAGGTCTCCTGAAAGAAACAAAATACTTATTACTTGGTCATATTGTTTCATTGCCTTCATGACATGCATTTAAGGTTGGAGATGTGTTTTCAGAGACTTTTTCTCACATTCCTAACAGAATGGAAAACGATGTAAAGTTTTTGAAAGCTGGTGTCAGATGATGATCATTTGTATTTTGTTGTGAAGGGGAAATATTGAGATCTATAAGCTTCTTTCATTCTCTTTGAGCTCATATATTTAATCCAATGTAGACAAATAGTTCATCCCTACCGAATTAGGACAAAACCTTCTTACTGACAGCACTTTCATCTCCTGTGTAAGAAAGGAATGATTCACACCAAATGGTAGTACAGGTATGAGTTGGCTGTGAAGTTCTGTTCATTTGTTTCTCAGGCAGTGTACTTGAGTGGCAATTTTATCAGCATAGAGACCATAGCACCATACATAAGAGAACAAGTTTTCTGGTCAGTTTTTCAAGTTAATATTGTTGTGTATATTGCTGTTAATGTGGACACTTTTACTCTGTTCCTTACTTTTCTGTGTTCGCATTATCAGTATTTGATAGCAGAATTCAAAATAGAACCCAGTCTGTACTAAAAATATTCTCTAATCTGAGTAGCTTCCAAAATGATTAAAGGAGAACATGCAAAGAAGAACCTGCTTGTAGTCTGCTGAGGACTGGTTGGTCTAAGTTCTCCTTCATGCTTCATATTGCAATTAATTAGAGGTCTTTAAATCAACTGGAATCATACTTCTTGTTTTCAGATATTGTCACCAAAAAAAAAAAAAAAAAAAAAGAAAAAAAAAAAGAAAGCTCAAAACACATCAGAAACATGTGTCAATATTGTTTTCACTTCTAGAAATCTGTGTAGCAACCCCAGTACAATTATTGGTGCACAATTAGAGCAAGGAAGTGAGTCAATACAGAAATTATAAGAGATGGAGCCATTCTTAAGACAATTGTTATCCAATAGGGGAGATAATTTCAAAAATTAATTAAAGGCTCTGCAATTTTCTTTCAGTTGTTTGTTCAGCTATAGGAAGTCATGATTTATGACTGATCATCTTTCAGCAGTTGTCATTGCTTGTTAAGAATTAGTTTTGGAGAATGTCAAAGGAAAGGAAAGGAAAGGAAAGGAAAGGAAAGNGAAGAGAAGAGGAAAAGGAAAGGAAAGGAAATGAAAGGAAAAGAAAGGAAAGGAAAGGAAAGGAAAGGAAAGGAAAGGAAAGGAAAGAGTGATACACTGACCATTTGAAATATAGTAGAATCAAATATTACCTAAATAAAGTGACACAAATGACTTGCAGAATGGCTTATTTTATTCAAATTACATGATTAGATTCAGTCATTGCCACTGATCACTTCAGACACGTGTAGTTCTGTTGATCACAAATCTGCCTCACTATTATACTAGCAGATGCACAGTTATTAATATTGGAAAGAATCCACATCCTCTTTTTTGGAAAGATCAGAGAAGCCAATTAAGGATGACATGGCATCTTGTGCAGAGGAACTGCTCTGCCCTTCCTATAAATGGTCAAAAATTATGCCAAAACCTGTGAAAAAAATGCCAAGAAAAAATAATTGTATCATACATCATAATCTTTTCATTATTCTTTGCTATTTTACGTCAATTTCTTCCTCTGATTGCATGATCAGTGTAGCAAGCGAAGCTCTGCAAATGCATGACACCTGCTAACCGTTCTCCGTCTCTGCCCAAACTTCTCATTTACCAGCCTTTGTTAAGTGTTCCAGCGGGTTGACACAGCAAAATAAATGCCAAAAAAATGATCTCTACAAGAACACTAATAGCTCAATGGTATAAGCCAGGATTATTAAACCACTTCCTAAGCAGTGCCTGGGCTATTTGGAAATATAAATAAATAATGAGGAAAATACAGGAAGTCTGTACTCAGAAGAGATTAGTATTCAGATTGTTGGGGTTCAGTTAGTGCCAGAAGCTATGTGATGTACAGAACACACTATTTGTATATCCACTTTGCAAGGTAAAATCTTAGATCTATTAGCAGAATTGCTTTCGTGAAAAATACTGAAATGACATACTTTATAAATAAAACAAATCAAAGATCATATTTTTGTTCTTTTCTGCTTTTGACATTTCAGACTTTCCTAGTCAAACAGTTTGTTTGTTTGTTTGTTTGTTTTACTGTACTTATACCTGTTAAAACTGTTTTCATATATTGTCACAGTTTAGGGTCAGGGTGGCCCCTTAGACCTATAACAGACACTCTCTGTTAACCCACCTCCTTCCCCAAAGGGAAGGAGAACGGGAATAAGGGANCGGCAAAAAGAGGAATGAGACCCTCATGATCCCTCAGCTTTATACTGAATATGATGTATATGGGATGGAATACCTTGCTAGTCAGTTAAGAGTCACCTGTCCTGTCCTCTCCTCCCTGCAGGTGCGGCCTTTTACTTTCTGCACCCCTCAGTGTGGTGCACAAGATCCAGCAGTGGCCTTGGTCTGCATACCAATCCTTGGTACTGACTCTAAAGATGGGCTGTTAGCACTGCCAGCAGCAGACACTGCCTGTGCAAACAGGCTGCTAACTTCAGACGTGCAGTGAGTTAGAAGACTTGAGATGAAAAATAAAATCACTGAACAGAATTAGTTCTGTTCTTACTCAAACCAGGACATATATGGTTCATGTACTTCCTTGTCCTTCAGAATGTCAAGATAAGTAATTTACAACAAAATAACTAGATTTTCACTGGGAGATCAACAAAATCCCCTGTGAAAGGGATATATGGTCAGAGTTTAAAATCATTTTTGGATTTAAATGCTGGTAATGTTTGCATTTTTTCTTTTCTTTCCCTTTTTCTCTGATAACTAGGAGAAAACCTTAAGAATATGGAGGTAAGTGATTTCTTGGACTTCCAAAGATCCAGGATGCTCTTCCCATGAATGTCCTCTTTGTTTGTAGGATATCTGAAGGAGCTTACTCCTTCTTCATGAAAGGGTAAGGATTTCAAAATATCTAGCCTGTGCTACAAGGTCAAAGAGATATTACACAAATTATTCTCATGACACAACTGCTGTAGTAACAGTTTTAGAATGAAAGCAGTGCCCTACATTGCTTTTTCAATGACTGAGCATATGAAATTCCTGGAGGAGATCAATAACATTTGTATGGTAGAGGTTTTAAGACATCTGGATGCACTGTTAGGGAGGTAAGTAGATGAAGTGTAACACCTACAAGGTTGGAGTCCTGAACTGAAATGGTTAAAAAGTACACTAGGATTGCACAAATGTAATCCCAATATTTGACATCGGGATTGTTCTTCTCAGAAAGAAGAACAGAGGAATTGCAGACATTACAGGACAAATTTGAGCTTAGCTTCTCAATTTTACTTGAAGTCTTAATTTGCCTAAGGCTAATAATGTTAAATTTAATTCACAATAACCTAAAAAAATGAGAGTGAAATGAGGGATTATGGCCACAGTGGAACACAAGCTTTGGTGCAGGTGATGTCTCTGAAGTGTTTGTGACTCAGCCCAAAAAGGATGGTAAGTGATTTTGACCACAGAATCCACATTCCTAATTTATCTGTTTTACTTAACTCAAAAGATTATAAATTCTCAAAACAGTTTGTTTTGTTTTGCTGGGAAGTAGAAGGAAAAGAGGAAGAAATAAAGAACGGGGAACATGTAAGGCAAGATTGATTTTGGAATCTGTAATGTCAGGTTTTATTGATTCTGACTCATGAAGTATGAAGTTATAGATTTCTGTGATGTTACAAAGCCAGCTAAAACAGCTACATAATGTCACACACTACACAAGTATTGGTCAATTAGATACTTGGTTTATATCTTTGGGCTCTTTGTGATACATTGTAGACATGATTTAACAGCTGGGTCAACCTCTGACTTTGTTTTTTTTAGTAGCAAACAGTACTGTGTACTCTACAAAAATAGGTGCCAAAGAGCCATATGATTCTCCTAAAGATAAGATTTTAACATTAAAATTAAGAAGAGAAATGGCAGTTGCATTCACATATTTTTAGACACTTGTAATTAAATGCAAATCATTCTGTATTAAATAAAATTTTTACTTTACTATGAAAGAAAAAAAAAAGGTACTGTTATTTCTTGTGCATACTGGTGATTTCCCTTGGAAGGTTACATCCCAGGAACTGGACATTTGTCAATGTGTCAGCTAATACGAGTCACGTTGTAATATCAAGAAATCATGTCAGATTATTAAGAACTAAGTTCACAAAACCCAAAAAGCCCTTATGCAGGAAGCAAAGGTGTCATAGGTTGTATTTAGTCTTCTACAGGTGTTTCAGTTAAACATCATGATGACAGTATTTGGGGGGTGAAGTCTTTCACCTTGGCTTATCTACTGACTCTAGAGTCAATGGAATGAAAAGGAGTGACAGTTAAGATATACTCCCAAAGTCAGCTGTTTGCTTTTTGCTTAATTTAGACTTTGAATGTTTTAATTTTCAGTGACAGTAGATCCGGTAAGATATGCAAATATTACTCAAGATGATCCAAAATTCTCATTCTTAATTTGACTTGGGGTGCAAAATTATCTGTTGTACCTGTACCTGACACCTCTAGAAGGTTTTAGGAATACAGTAATTTACTATTTTTATAACTATGAAACCTGTGGAGAAAATTAATTCCAAAGACAAAGAAGATTTAAAAAACAGTCTTCAAAAGGTATCTCATTTTTTATACTATTTTTGTCTAAAGCAAAGACAGTGTCATTAGAAGAGTATATATTTCCACAAACTTGTAGGGAAGGAGCTTTACAAGGCCTTTTAGAAATATATATGCATGATTGACAATCACAGCACAAGTCTGTGTCATGTTCATCTTGCTAACATGGATCTAACTAATGTGGCCCGAGTGGTAATAGTCAGTACACAAGCACTTTTTACAACTGGACAAAAAATATTTATTTCTCATACCAGTAAATATTTCTGTTTCTAAAGATGTGTGCTGCAACACTATTGTCCTAGCCTATGTAGGCACATGTACACACACATACCCCTCTGGATATAAAATCTTTAAGGTAAAAGTTTAAATACAGAGAAAACAAAAAACTGAGAGAAAGCAATGACTGCTATTCCTATTTCTAGATTGAATTGGGGGACTCAAAGAAGTTAAAGTTACTCAAATGGTGTTTCATAGCAAATCTGAACAATTAGAATTAACTTTTTGGTGTCGCAGTCTGGTGGATTTGAGATGTTTGTTCATGTCCATATTACAGGACAGGAAATTACAGGAAATTTTCCTGATGAATGAAGCTGGTTGTCTCCATGAGGACTTAATTAGAACACACCAAGGTCTCGTATGTCCAGGTTTCATTCTTGCAACAGTCAAGATATAGAAAGTGGATGTGTGACATGTCCAGAACATGAACCATGAGCTCAGAAGCACTTGTGGGTCCCCCAGTTCAGAGGTGGTCCAGAAATCATCCTTTCTGGGTGCTGCATCTGTTCTGTTTATGATCTAACAGAATAAAAACTGTATTTCAGGGAAATGAAACTCCAGAGGTAGCAATCAGCATAATTGCACTCAAAATAACACTTGACTTACAGGTTATAAGAAAACTGTTTTTCTTTCCAAATACATTGAGATCTGGCCACATACCTGTCTAATTTTTCTTCTTTTTGTCTCAAGAAAACATGGATCAGAACTTGTGAACTCCTATCTCTGCATCTTATATTTTGTTCATTAGGCTTCACTGCTTCTGAGCTAGAAGTATCTGTTTCTGTAAGTGTTCCTTTTAAATTAATCCAAAAAAACAGTAAGTAGCTCATAAGAAATTTTATATATCCAGTACTTCCATTAACAGATTTGGGATCCCTCCTGCTTTTCACTGCCATCTGAGGAACAAAAGTACATGGTCCACACTGCAATTTAATAAAGGAATTATTTTCATGTAACTTTAATATAGCAGCAAAGCAAGAACAGTACTGACATGATGTTTCAGAAAATAAAATTTACTAACACCAGCTGTTGAACGTTTATCTAGCTGTTAGCTACAACAACATAGACTAATGTAGAGACAGACCTGCCCCATGGGAGGAAAAGAAAAATAAATAAAAGAAATAATACTAATAAATAGAATAAGAAAATAAAAATAAAAAAAAAAAGAGAGAAAGAAAAAAATCAGGAAATGTCTGGATGACAACTATTTTATTTAAAGTGATTTCTGATAATTAAGCTACACCTGTAGAGGTGGGTTAGGTGAGATAAAAATACATGTATCCAATGAAGAATTTATTCATTTTCCAGAAAACAAAATATGATTTTTCACTATGTCTGTAACCCACCTAGGTAATATGGATCTCCCTATTTCTTCCACTAAATTATGATAACTAAAGTCACAGTAATTATAAAAGCAAATTTTAATTCTATAGAACTTGACCCTAATTTGTTATTTTTGTTGCAAAATCTCTGTGATAAAGATCTTTTAATTTCAGACAATCTAAAGACAACAAGAAAACCCAGAGAAACTGAAGAACAGTCAGCATGAAATTCTTTTTCCAAGTGATTTTTATACACCATTCCTGGGCCTGGTTCTCAACTGGTGATATATGATAAAGTTGAAGAAATTACCACGTCTTTCTTATTCATTTACTGCTGCTGTAGTTCCAAGACATATAGAGTGTATCACTATCTATATTGTTCTTTCCACCTGGGCCTGATGGGTCTTGTATGAGGCCAGGTTGCTCTGTATGAAACGAAAGAACAATCACAGCAGTGATTCACTTCCTCTTTTTCCTAGATAAAATAATTGCACCAACTAACAGTGTCAACATAGGCATTCAGTGTTGAGCCTCACCAGTTATTAACTCCTAGGATGTAAAAGGAAGCAAGTAATAAATTGGGTCTGTGAACAACAATGCCTCCTGTGGTTGTAGTGGGAGTGGGACACTCAACACTCAGAGTTGTGTCTAAAGTCAGACTCCAGTCTTTTGTACATTTACACGGATCTCATCAGTTTAATGTTGCTTGTTATGAACCACAGGTATAATCTTACTTTGAAGGAGAAAAAGAAAAATGTTACATTGAAAGAAAGTTACCTTTCTTCTCCTTTTTTTTTGGAAAGCTGAGTAAGTTAAATAAGTAGATCTGACCCACAGCTTGTGTAAAACAGCTCCACAGCACTGATTTCAGTTCAGCTGAGAATCTGTCCCGGTAATTTTTAAGTCAAACAACTTAATGTGATTTTCTCAAAATGTTACATGCAAGAATGAACTGGGAAACATGGTCTGGGATCCTTATATTCAGCTCTTTAATTACTTTTCCATAATTCTAGAAGACAGAAATTATTACATTCAGAGGACAATGTCTGATCCCCTTTGGTTAATTTAAATCTCATTTAAAAGTTCCTGTGGGACAGTTTTGGATCAGAATGTCAGACACCACAACCGTGTTTACACCAAGTGCAGTAAAAACATTCAAGACATGTAAGACTAAATAAAAAAATCCTTTTCAAAAATCAAAATAATTTTCAACATCAAGCTACACACATATATTTATTAATATTCCTCATATGACTTTTATGAGGCAAATAAATACTTATCTCCAAATTACCTAGGGAAAAACTCAGAGATGTAAAGTGAATTGCCCACTGCTGTAACAAACTCATTTTGAGATGAATGTTTGAAATTTGGGAGTTTTTTGCCATTATAATTTGTGTCCCTCTTGTAATTAACTAGAGATTTTTTGCTTTTTTTCAGTTAGTAAAAAAGAACAAAAAAAATATTTCTTCTATTCTTTCACTTTCTCCACATTTCTACATTACTCTCTCTACAAATCATTATTTAGCTGTATCTCTGTTTTTGGTATATTCCTCTTACTTCCCTGTATGTCTTCTCCCTATGCTACTACACACAAAAGGTGATTGCTTATGGTTTATGTTCAAAAACAAATGTGATTATTTCCTTCCTGTTTATATGTACAAAACAACATATATAAGAATACTGTGTAAAGACTAATAGGATAATTACCAATATACTCAAAAATGTCTAAGTCTTTAAATAGTGTCTTGTTATCACATTTTCTTTTAATTATTTCTTAAAAAGAGTTTGTATACTGCAGTAGGAGCATGGAGTCCTCAGAATGAATTTGTTCTAAGGTATGTGCAGATGTAGTCCTAACTACTCAAATTTTGTCAGACATCCAGACTGTCCCTTCTTTTGAACCTCACATCTACTTTAACCTACATATTTTTTGATGTAGTTCCTTTGCTTACAATTTTTCTATGCCTAGGCTATGTTATTTTTAATGTTGGAGGATGTCCAGGAGAGTCCTTTATAATACATGACATGAGTGAATAATACAGTACTTATTCTGGCAACTGCATCCTCACAAATAGTTTTAGATATATGGTCTTATAATTAGCCAAAGATTGCCATCATGCTCAGGCATGTCTTGAGAAGAATCATTAGAAACCAGACTTCTGTTGTTTGAATTGTGAAGCATACGGGTACTTTGAAAGCAGCCCCAGATAGGCAAGTCAAAGCTCAGAATAGCTGACAGAGTAACAGTGGACAAAAAGAGGAAAATGGAACCTCTGGAAATATAGAATACTATAAGAATATGACAGCATTCTTGCGAGTGACTTAACTCTTATTAAATGTTGCTACAGTTGACAATTTTCCACAAAGAATAATAATAATAAAAAAACCAACAATCCGAACCAAACTAAGAAACACCCCCCAAAACAACCAACCAACAAAAAAAAAAAAACAACATTGAGCATATAAACTAGCATAGCTGGTGCCCAGGAACCCATTGTGAGATCCTTTGGCTTCATGCATGTCCTGGTGTTGAACCAAGAAAAGATTCACACAGGTCAGCCAAGAACTATATTCCCTAGCAGATTTGAAGATTACACAGAAATGTTAGGTGGTCAGCTAACAGAAAATGCTGTACAGGACAGTTCTGCCAGCAGCCAGGAAGAAAAAGCTGAACATAGGAGCTCTATTAATAATGCTTATTCTTTTATCATGATGCAACAACAAATACGAGATCTGTATCTCTGTGAATATCTGTGTACTAGATATCCAATCCTATCATTTAGTCAAGGAAACCTCTTGTTAACACCTTCTTGTTAATGCAAGTAAATATCTTCTTCTTTAGTTTTTTTTATGTTTTAGTGAATTATTCCTGATTTTAAAGGTGAATACAAACAAAGAGAGAATGTAAGTTATAAATCTGTTTTTTATGTTATTGTGAACACATCATTCAATTCAAGGGCTTTTTTTTTTTTT
>VWZY01001785.1:181789-192818 GCA_013399075.1 Chloroceryle aenea
TTTTTTGGTATGTGTGTTCACAGGTTACTGGAAGTTCATCATGTTTGAAAAATAACTTAGATTTCAACAGAGACACTGAAAAATTGAAGAACCTAACTTTGAAGACTGGTTAATTTGTTTCTGTTAGTATTTTTCCCCATAGTACAAATCTAGCTAACTGAAAAAAAAAAAAAAAAAGCCTAGCTCCAGCCAAAAAGCATATGGTCACATGGTAAAAAAAAAGGTTTATTATTTTAATTTATTTTACTTCTTATTCAAATATGAAAAACAGATAATTAATGTGAAAATTAGGCAATAAATACTGAGCAAAGGATGAAAGATACAGTAAAATTAGCTATTTAGACTTAAATGGAGCACAATTTTACCTTTTCACTCAGCAAAGGCTATCAAAAGCACATAAGAAAAAAAAAGTGTATTAAGAATGAAAACAATTTTTCTATCTAAAACTAGCAGCTAGAGAGTTAGAATTTGGCTTAGTATTAGCAAATTGTTTATTGGACTTAATACTAATGGTAGTCCCAGAGCATCAACTGTAATCATAGATCTATTTGCAAAGGTAATTCATTGAATTTGTTATTTTTCTTCCCTTTCAGATAAAAAATTAAAAGCTTTCTCTATCACCTCTTGTAAGTCTTACTCTTATAAAAATGTGACTGGGAAAAATAAAAAAAAAAAAGGAAAGAACACAGACTTCTAGTCTGGTTACATTACATTAAAAATCCTCACAGATTACAATTATATCCAAGTCTGAATTGATTGCCCTTATCACATTTTAAACTGCTTGTATGATCAGAGATTCCTAAGTTAAACATTAAAATGAATTGTAAGAGCTAGTATTACCATCAGAAGACATGATCTGAAAATATCTGTCCAACAGTCAGGAAGGAAAAAGAAAGTTAACAGCAGGAAAATCGATTAAAACCTATGGTACAAATAATGAAAAAGAGTATCCCACACATGGGTGTCAAATCATCTTTTAATTTCTCAAGTGAGTTGTGTAGACATACTTAAAATCATGTGTGACACTTACCACTTAACATCCCAAGTACATAGCTGTATCACAACCTGTAGTAAAATAAGAAACCATAGTGTTTTTCCCCACAGATTTCCCCACATTTGACTTCTTTCAAGCTGGAAATAGAAGTTGTACAGCCTACCATAAAAAAACCTATCAAAGCCAAGGACAGAATGATGGCACAATGGTTGATGAGAGAAGTATGCCCAGGAAGCTGTGGACTGATGCCCGTACATTGCCTGTTGATTGATTTGGTTGAAATATTGGCTTCAACATCATCTCATTTGGCTGACAGAAAAGATCAAGTTTTGTTAGAGAGTACCAGCCCAGTGACTTAGTTTGCTTTCATTTCATGTATTTGATAATTCAGTTCCCTCTGTTTCTTTGTATTTGCACAAGCAAGATCTTCAAGAAAACACATAACACTATTGGAGTTCACCAATATCTAGATCAGGAGCTATGGTAAGGCAGGCAGAAGAGCAGTTCATTGTGATATCTGACCCAACTTCTGTATGTATATACATATACACACATAATAGGTATGTATACATACAATTTTCAAAGGCCAGGGTGCAGCTTTCTGCTATTTTTCAGATCCATTTCTGCATTCTATGTCCAATATGAGTCTGTCAGATCAAAGCAATAATAATTCATAGCGTTTTAGCTGGTCTTAGAGGGGATTTCTTTTGTCCATTTGAATGTCTAGTGATTGGTGAACATGTCTTTGCAGCTCAGCAGAGAATCTTCTAGTGGCTTCTGTTGTTATACTGTTGATATTTAAACAATGGTGCATTATGGCATGATATGTCACTTTTTTTAATCTAAGCTTTTCCTTTCCATGTGAAGGAATGCTCAAGTTTTCTAAACTGGTATGTGTCTATTAACTTAGAACAGAAGCTGTTGAAAGGAATACCATTTTTTCAGCTTTGAAACTAAGTGCATTAAATGGAATTGCCATTTTTGGTCACTGCAGATTTGAGATTGGACTTTTTTTTCTTTGATATAAAGCAAAACATCTTTCATTAAATACATTTGCACAGTAGTACATTAAACACTAAATTGGAGTATTTGTTACAAGTAATTCAACTTTTTTTCAGATTTGACTTCATAATAATATTCAATAACAAAACTGGAGATGGTCAGCAGTATCTTCTTGTAAATAATTGTAAATATTATTTATCTAAGAAACATTGTATGACTGGAAACAAACAAAAAAGGTAAATGTGTTTAATTAATTAAAATAGAGGGCTTAAAATTCAAAGTGGAGAGTCATTTTAATCAACATTCCTAATAACTCAGGGATATAAATGTCAGGGAAAGATACATATATTTTCCTTACAGCTGTGGGTAACATTTTTATAAAGTAAGAAACAAAAAAGGCTATAAAGTGGGAATGGTGTGTCTAGGTCCAAATTTATGATCCTGAAAACCCACATCGAACCAATACCTGACTGTCAGAGTGCGAAGTGCTAGATCATATAGACAAGATAGTGCTTGAAATGAGCATTCCTAAGGTGCCTCTCCATTCCCAGCATAGGTTCTGTTTTTAAGTGCTAGAGCAGCTTTATGCCTTAAACCTAACTGAAATCTAGAAAGTACATTTTTTTCTCCACTTGAGTCCACAGTACACCTGTACTAGGAAACCTGCACTATATGGTAAGTAGAGGTGGCTGCCATTTTCTTTCTTTTAAAAGTCATCTATAGGAGGAGAAAACCAAGGAGGTGATCCTTTTACAATACCCTTCTTCTGCACAGTAGCCAAGGCATAAATCGGAACATGACTGAAAACATTAGAGAGACCACTTTAGTGGGGAAGGATGGAAAGTAATGACTTAAATTTTAACATCTGTTTAAGGAATCATTAATTTCTTACATTACAGACCTATTCTTAATAATATAGAAATGTTTTTTGGAAATGAACTGGAGTCCAGGTTTCCCTAACTTGGAGAAACTGCCTTAAGCATTAGAGTACCAGCCACACTCTTTGTCTTTCTCTCTGAATCACTAACTCTTGAAATCTTTCCCCCAGAGTAGCTGAGGTTCAACGGGGAGATGTAGATGAACCTGGTCTTGTCTAGTTTATTATTTGGTGCTTAAGTCCCTCTCCTAGTTGCAGGAGCTGTAGCTCTGACACTTCTCACAGTGTTGAAGTTCTAGTATCTGCATCCATATCTTTCTAGATAAGCATTTGATTATCAGAATTAATTGCAGTAAGATTCTTCATCTGGCTGTAGCTTTTAATTAAAAAACTCTATGCTGTCTGAGTGCATTGTCTGGCTAAAATCATCTTACATATTGGGAATTCTAAATGAGTAGTTACTTCCCAGACCATCTGTGAATCATAAAGGGGGTTAGGTGGGAACCAGGTGCTATTTTCAAGCATATGTTAGAGCTTTCATTTAAACACATTATGAACTTCATCTTCCATACCAAAGGTTTCCAGATTTTCATGCCACCAGTTTAGGTGAAATGATCAGTCTTAGACATAAATGTTTTAAATTTTATCTGATTATCAAGTTAGAGGGAATTAAGCAGTCTGAGTGTCAATCTGAATGGTAAAGGACATTTTTTTAAGATTTAAATTTCACCACAGGAGAAATATTTTTCTTTTTTGAATCACTTTCAGACTTTTCTTAAAAAAAACCAGTCTGTATCACCTAGCAACTAAAATACTAAATCAGTAAAGAAGTTCTTCCTTACTCATCCATGCCTAAACCAATGAAATATTTCCCAAATCAGCTGCACATTTAATGAAAGAGGTGAGAATGGTATTGAGAGGTTAGACTATGGTGAAAAATCTTCAATTCTCTTCACCTGCAAACTCGTAAGAAGGAAATCACAGTGAAGAACTTACATAAATTTGTGAATGACCAGATATATCTTACTCGTGAGTGACTGAAAGTCTAGAAAGGGCATCAATTAAAGCCTGAACCAGCCCCATGTTTAGGAGGCCACTTTCAGTTGTATTACTTTGCTTTTTGTGTTTGACACGGGCTTTATGGAAGGATTAATACGTTCCTTATTCTAAAAGAGATTAATCTTCTTCATGAGAAGTGACAAAATTCATACTTATTGGGAGTACTTTAGCGGTAGAATTATGATACTTATATGACTGGGTTGAATACAAAAGACTCATAATACAGTCTAAATTAACGTCCAGAGAATGTTTCTTTTCTATAGTCAGCTGCAGCTCACCCTCATGACAGAGCAAATGAATATACAAATGAAGTTTTCTCCCTCTTTTATAATAACTATATAATAAATATTTCCCTGGAAATGTTAAGTGTCAACAAGCATACATTTTCTATAAAATTATTGTTTCATTTTTATGGAAGACAGAGCCTCCTCTAAGCTGTTATAAAAATTGTCTCAGTGGCTGCCTGCTTGATTTTTTGCTGTGGTTTGTTTTTTTTTTTTGGTTGGTTGTGGTTTTTTTGTTTGTTTTGTGCTTTTTTGTGTTTAGTTGTTTTTTTCATATATAATTTTTTTATTTTTATTTTTATTTTTTTAATACAACTACATTGGGGAAAGATCTAAGTGATGAGCTATTAACAAAAGATTATGAGACTTCACTGTAACTATGTAATCTTAGAGCATGTTCTTCCCCTCTTTTCCTCTATATACACATACCACACACATACATGTATATACAAAGATAAAGGGATTATAAATAGATAGATAGATAAAAGCACATATAAACAGTGTCCTGGTGACAATTTCTAGAAGCACTGGTTGTATCTATATAGATATGCCATAAAGCCGTGAACTTGCTTTCAGGTTTTAAGTGCACTAAATTTATGTCCAACCTGTGCATCTTTCTGTCGAAAGGCTAGATGTTTTTCTATTGATTACAACAATTTTGTGTCTAGTTAAAATGCACATTGATACACCTAACCTATTAAGCCAACTTTGTCTCCACTGTGAAGTAGCAAAAAAATTCCCAAGTCTATTGCATTGCATTACCTTTTGTAACCCCTTAAGAAGGAGATAGAATAAGTTTTTAACTAAGGTCACATAAAGTATAACATTTCATCTTTGTTGTTGAACTCATTATTTTTGTGTTATATTCTGCAATATGATTGTTAATATCTAGATATGGGACCGTGTGATGTCTTTCTAGCAGACACTTGGAAATAACATAAGGATAGGAAGCTCCAGTTTTCCCTGGCTGTTGTCAGAAGATATACTTGCCAATGAAACATGAATGAAAGATGAGTTACTATTACATGTCAGAGGTTTGGACATGTGTCCAAATAGAGAATTTTTAGGGAAGGGTTATTTGTTTCATTGTTAAGACTGAGCAAATTCAATGGAGATAAATGGAAAAACAATTTGTTTATTAAAATCTTTCTTCTAAAAATTAGTGCTGTGCAACAACATAATTAACTGTGATATACTTCTGGTCCAGTATCACTCTTGGCAACTTTTTACCTGCATATGGTATGATTAGCAAATAAGGATGATCTGCCAGTCTTTCTGGATAGTTTGAAGTGAGCTTGAGGTTTTTGTGTTTGGACACAGTTCATATAGAGGTCTTTAGAATGGATTAAGTTGTCTTCAGGAAGCCTGCTGAGATGATAAAGACAATCAGGACCTCACTACAAGGATGCACCAATAATAGTAATAGGAAATAGCATGTAAAACAGATCCTCGTCCTCCCCACATCTTACCCCAATCTTCACTCATTCAGTTTCTATTCTCAAAATATACCTACAAGATGTTATTCAACCTTCACTCTTCTTTTTATTTAGACTTTATTATCCTGGGCCTCACCTTGTTCTTAGAACACTATGTTAAATAAAGCCAAAGCAATAAAAATGAATTCACTGTTTAATGCAAATGTTATTCTACTATCATCATATGCACATCCACATTTTTTGATGTTTCCTTATAAAATGCACAGTGCTCCTTATTCAACAAAGGAGGGATGTCATAACTTTCTTCAATAAGCCCAAAAGCATTGATGTCGTATTTCGAAGTGCTTTGCAGAAATTGAACATACATGATTATTTAATCATGACTGAAAAGCAGGTATGGTAGAAGTAACTACTTGTTCTAGATTGGTAATGGTGGAGGATGAAGTATAATGTGTGGCTTAATTAAAATTTCAGATGAATGGGTTTACATTTACCTCCAACCTTTTTTATTTTTTATTTTAAGACATTTTTTAATATACAGTGCTCTTTTTTTCTAGTGAGATTCAAAAATTGAGGAGATAGTCATGACGTTGGAACATTAGGGAGCAGTTCAAAACCGATTGCCTTCAGGAAGTTTTGCACCAGAGCTGCCAATGAAACATTGGGAAATGACTGATGAATTAAGCTCATTTAGAGTGGGGCGAGGAAATTCTGTTTTGACAATGAAAAATATTTTTCATGACAAGGTCTCTAATTTTTTTTTACACGCATATATTTAAAACCAGAACCAGAATAAGACACTGATGCTCATTGCCAATTATTGTCCATCTATCAAACATCATTGAAATGCAGGAATTCTAACAATGTTTTTACAGACGAAAGCCTAGGTATGGTATACTACAACACAGAAATGTTAATCTGAAGCTGTTTTCAAGATATGAACCTATGGGTCTGTTATAGAATCAGGTGCACAGGGGAAACAAAGAAGATTTGAAAAATAGATTACAAGTATTACCACCATTCAACAAGAAAAGACAAAGTAATGTTTTATAACTGTGTTCATCTTTGAACAACCACGATACACATATACACAGTATATGGCTATGCTGTTAACATCACTGTGATACTTTACTTCTATGAACAGCAAACTGGAATGTTGGAAACTAGGATTTTCAGTGTAGTCACATCAGCAGCAGTTAGTTTTTTCTCATTGACAATATGAATTCAGAGGAGTAGATAATTTGAGAAATCAAATACCTGTGCAGGCAATGTTAGCACATTTAGCAATATTTGAGCAACAAAAAGTTGAATTGTGTGACTCTCTGCTTTCTGAGAGCAAGACCTAGTAAATCCTAATTAAATGAGAAGTTTGAAGAAAATAGAATTTTAAAATTAACTACCTTGTAGTTAATTAAAAGTAAAATCTGTTTTACAAAGCAGTAGAATACACTGACATCATAATTTGTTTTTTTTTCTAAGCAAGATGAGTTCTTCTGTGAATTGTTTGCATTTTTCATTATCTAAATAAAGACATATAAACAAAATCTTTGGGGGGAAAAAAAAAGGTCTTAATTTTTAACATGTATTTATTTCTTCCGATTTGATAGGTCACTGGTTTATGGAGTTATAAAGCCAAGCATGTTATCACAAATATTTAATATGAATCATTCTCCTCATCAGTAAATTGTTGCATTTGTAAATACAATGACCATGAAGCCAATCCATTACAAGCTATGAACCTGAAAATCAAATGTTGAATGATTTATGTTAAGTAATTTCAGTCTTCCATGACAGAATACCATTTCTAGTATGCCATAGTTCCATATAAACAAAACAAAACACACCGACCAACCAAACTAAAGGAAATCATATTTCTGTAAATATATAGTAAAACAATGTAAGTATATAATATAAATATAAAATAAATATCTAAATATAAAATCAATATAAGTATATAATAATAAAACTATGTAAGTACAAAATAAAAAAAAAGGAAGTACATAATAAAACAAAAGCAGAACTAGTTTTTGCTGTACTCACATTTGGTAAAACATGAATTTGTCCTAAATACCATTAATTTTAATGGGATCTCTGATGAGGAAGTCTTCTCAATGTGAACCAAAATCATTAAATGTTATTAGAAATTGTGCTTTTGTTCCTGCAAATACCTTTAAATAAACAGAAAACGGTGAATGTTATGTAGCTAATCAGATTCCTTTATTATTTATTTGGTATTTTATTGTTCCACAGACTTTATATATATGAGGTTTATTTGTTACGAATATCAAAGGACGAGATTGAATTGGTGTAGGCCATATGTACAGAAGTGCATGTGTTAGCATGAAGGCTGGACCAGCTTATATTACATTAACACTTTGAATGAGGATATGTGATAACATTGCTTTTTCATTTTTACAAAGATATTTCAGACAGTTTACTTATTCAGCAACATCAAAAATTGAATGTCATGTTGTACTCGTGATATCAAATATTCTGGTAAACAGCTGGTGTAATCCTGGCTTGCACATCTGGTAGGTGTGGATGGAATTCATTAGAATAAGTCTTCCATAAATAATGTGCTAAAGCTTTGATATAACAAGTGCTTACGCCTGATGTCAGCCATTTACTGTTTGCCAATTCAAATGTGCTGCCAGTGTTGGAATTCATCCACAGTGGCACTTGAAATATCGAAATGAGCTCGCTATATTTGGGAGGTGAAAGGTGAAGTAAGGGAGCCATATACTCTGCTGTTATGAACTGAAGAAGCTCCAGAGAAGTGAGCAGAAGCACCTTACTTTGTAATTGACATTTTGGGCTCTATCCTTCCATTTTCAGCTAGTTTAGTACTAGTTGGGGGCAATTAATTATGGGGCATATCATTCTAAAGAAGTGACCTTGATTAGAGACATCACCTTGCAGAAAGGCTAAAACAGAAGAGGAAGAACTGAAGTGTTATCATAGAACAAAAGAAGATCTGGAAAGAACCTTGAAGAGACACCTACACTATCTTTCTGCTCTTAACATATCTACCCCATTCCCGATGAATGCTTGACTAATCTGTTCATTAATCATTTATCTGTAGTCCCAGCTCAACATCATCAGAAGAAAGCAGCATACATAGCTCACCCGTGTCCTTTACCCCAGATGCAGGGAAATGTCTGACATTTTTTCTCTTGACAGGACATGTAAGTAAACAATTATCATCCTTGCTGTTTGCAGATGCAACAGAAGTGTTAAACTGAAGTGCTGACAAGAGGTTGGAATATTTAAATTAGACTATGAGGATACTGAAAGAAGACCACAGAATAACAATTAAGATATATTTATTTGTGATTCAGAGGATAACCTCATATAAAAACTGATCAAAGGAAAGCATCATTTCCTCCAGACATTTCATTATAATGTATTCCTATTATTTGTATTTTATTTTAAACATGTTGTCTTTTCTGGGAAAAAAAAAATAAATCATCTGTCCTTTTATTCTGCCACATATAAAGAAATTGGTTTCCAAGTACTATTAAATCTCTCTTACATTTGCCCTGGCAATAACAAAAGGCTTACAGAATTCAGTACTTGGCTCTCGGTATGGGCATATTAAAGAAAAAGAAGATGAACAACAGAAAAGGCACTTAATATCCCTGGGTAGTATTTTCAGAGGTGTGTATGTTGTTTGGTAAAATAAACCAAGAGATTTAGACTCATAGGTGATTTGGGCACTTCTAGAAAATTAATTTCACTGAAAAATCTTCAGAGAATAATTTTGCCCTTCAAAATACTTAAATTAGATTTCAGCAGAATTATAATCAATGATCAAGGTCTTAACCAACTGATTGCTCTTCCTAAATAGATTACACATTATCTATTTCTCTGCGGAGTAATTTCTTTTTATGCCTTTATGCCCTATCAAGCCACAGCTGATCAGAACATCTTTACCTGTGTAAGTGAACTGTAAAACATTAAAATATCACCCTTCATCACATCTTAAAAATAGATACAAGCAGCTAATTTTGTTACTGTTGTTGTATTTTTATTGCTCTTGACAAGGATTGTGTATACAGTTTATTTTTAAATTTCTCACATCCATATTAACATCTTTATTGGGATGATCTGGAACAGAACGGTTGTAAAAGGCATACATTCTCTTAGCAAGATGAGAGCAGCAAAGTGCATGTTTACGAGCACAGAACAGTTTTTACTTATTGGCAATAATTGCTTCTTATTAAAATTGGCAAGAATGATGAATCCAGTTCTCCGAGAATTTTACTGTGACATCAGAAAATTAATAGAGGAGCACAGGAAAAATGAGCTTTGTGGGATAGTAAGCATTTAATAAGAGATATCTATAGCCCAAAGTTCAGAGGAACAGGGAAGTGTTTATCTGTTGACTTGTATCATCAGTTATAAAGTGTCTTTGAAAGCATTTGGATTTCCTGTCAGGGTGACAAGCTTCCATGTTATTATCTCTGCTGCTGAACTGTACAGGAGAACAATAGGTAGAAGATAAAAAAGTAAGGTGTTTCTGAATTAGCAGTTCTAACTTCTCAGTCTCCATTTAACAGGGAGAAAGGAAACACTGTTCACATACTTACAGTAATAGTGGTTTCAGTCTCAGAGAAGTAGTGTGAAATTACAGGTTTACATTTGTTCTTGCCATCATATCACTACTCTCTATTTCCTTTTAATTCAATAAATGTTCTCATTTATAGTTATTCATAGCTACCCTCTAATGCATTATTGTCATTTAATACTATACAGTAAAAAAAAAAAAAAAGAAGGATGCTGTAGAACAGCTGCTGAAGATTATTAAAAATATTTCACATCAGCCTGAAGATGCTGCCTATGGTATTGGTAGCACAACTTCAATAGATTTCAAACAAACCATGGTTAAGCCCGTGCCATAATGTACTTTAGAAAATCCTGGCCATCGTACTTTGTCTTCGTCTTTTTGAGTCCTCTGCATAGTGGCTATGCTTACAAACACAGTGGAGGTTTAACAAACTTAATTATGTAGCAATTCAGCTGTAGCTCAAACTGAGATCTGATGCTGAATGCATATCTACACTGGAAGACTAATGCAATAATGAGAGAAAGCATCTAGCATTTCACAAAATTAAACAAACAAACAAACAAAACCCTTGTTTGTATTGGATTTTTTGTGACTCTATTGTTACAAACAATATTTTTCTATAGACTGAAGATAGAAAGACATTATAGGTCAGCAAGGAGTTGCAGGATTTTCCAAATTTGTTTTCAGTTTGGGGAAATCAAAACTCAGTTTTGTTCTATTACATATAATGAAATGAAATATATATATTAAAAAAAAAAAAAAAGTAAATCTGTTTCAAGATTCTTTTCTTTTTTTCTTTATATCAGTAAA
>VWZY01001785.1:196813-219878 GCA_013399075.1 Chloroceryle aenea
GGGCTTTTTTGGTCGCCCCCCCCCCCCCCCCCCCCAGGCTGCAGCAGGTGTGAAGTCACCACAATTCTATTAGCTCCACTGTGGCAATGAAAACACATTATTATAATAGAATTGGATGTCTACTCATTACTAGGGAAGCAACTTGCTCCAGGACTTGCCCTTTTTCTAAGGCCACACGTTCCTGCCATCTCTTTTTCAGAAGAGACCTCAAAAATGAAGACATCAAACACTCAGCTGGAATCTAACTGCATTCCACACTGCCATCCTCACAAACTAGACCTGAAAAGCCCGCCTTCTCTTATTTCAGTCTTGACAAAAGCAGGACAATGGATGGCTATTGGTAAAGTCTTTTTTTTTTTTCAGTTAAGAGCCATAAGCATTATCCCAGGAATTTCCATTCACATGAAGATAATGCACAGTCACTCTCTCCTTGTTTAGACTACAGCTCAGCCTATCTCAGACCACCTCTTATTTTCATTCTTACTTTTTAATCCTTGGCTTTACCTACTGAACTATCCAACAACTGAACAAAACGAATAGGAAAATAATTGTGGTAAGTCTAAGTGCATAGAAGCCTAAGACAAAGATGCCTTGCCTTTTCCCCCTCATCTCCTAAGCTATATTGGTGGGAAGGAACTTCCAAACAGACATGTTTAAGACTGCTGAACGAGCTTCTGGAGTCTGGAAGGGGTCAATGTATTCTGTGGAGAATCATCTATCCTTCAGGGGTAAATGGAGTCAAACACAAATCTTAGTGTACAGCTTCTTAATGGACTTTTTGCACGCTAGTCTGCATTTACACATGAGGTTACTACTATAAAAAAGTCCTTGTGTGTTTATGAAGCATTTCAGCTCTTGGTGAAGGTTGATTTTTTTGTTTTCTTTTGGGCTTTTTTTTGTTATTGTTTGTTTGGGTTTTTTTAAAGGGTGAAGAATGTTAGGAGGTTCAGAAGCAAACTGAGGATCTCTTAGATGGTGGTGGAGAAGGCATGTTTAAGGAAAGATTTCTTGAAGAAAATATTTTTTAGCAAAAATATAAACTACTTAGAGTATACATAAAAGAGAATTATCTTACATATATCTTTATATTTTTAAATTAAACAAATATCTCAGCTAGTAATTATTTCCTTTACTGATTCTTTTTCTCCTTTCAGCCTCTATCCTGTCACCAATAACAGCAATAAACAAGTACTGAAAGGCTTGAAGTTTCATTTCCTGTAACTGCTTGGTTCATATTCTGAGGAATAAGTTCTGCAGAGGTTTGTTTCCTTCGTTTGCTTCATTCTCTATGTTTCTGTGCTTTATACAACTGCTTTGACAGGTCTCTGTTTGTCTGTCACCTGGATTTGACTAAATCCTGTCCTCTTACTCACATCTGAAATGATCCCAGGACCTACCAAATTTCAAAAGGCATCCACAGGATTCAGAAGTTGTTGAAACAATTAACTTTCTGATAGGTTACCCAGTTTCCTCTGTGGTCCTAGCTCCACCAATTTTCCAGTCCCACCCAGGCAGTTATTCTTATACATCTTTACTGGCTATACAGAAATAAATTTACCAGATATGCTTTGTTCAGATCCCTGTTCAGTGCAGATAAAACTTTACAATGGTCAGTAAGTGCAGTGTTAGAAATCATGTTTGCTTCAGCATCTGCCTTTCAAAAACAAAACTATGTGGGAATATTTTTCCAATTTATTAAGTATATTATCACGATGTATATTTATGTTAAGATAGAGAAGGTTGAAAAAGCAGAGTTTCTTTCCCATGGGAAATATTTCTAGTAAACTCCTTTTGAAGAATAATTACAGTAATTAACCTGATCAGCTCTGTTAGAGTTAGGTCTCTGTAGGAGAGGAAAGTTTTCTCTTTGGAGATTTTTGTCTGGACATGAGGATTAGAGTTGCAGGCAATGATGTGCCTCTTGAAGAACAGCTATCCTGGACACAGGTCATTTAGCACTTTAAAGGTATGAATTGAGGGAAAGATCTAAACCATGATTTAGAGCTCTAAGTCTGTAAAATCAACATTTTTCCTGTTCGGGGAGCATATTTCCACCTCACAAATTGCTTAGGCACTTAAGATTCTGCTATGGATCAGGTCCCTAGGCATTTTCCTCTTATCTGATGTGAGTATATAGGTGCTCACCAGCCACTCAAGTCACCTGAGATTTACAAACTCTTCAGCATTTGTCCAGCACAGTTCCTGGGTTACCTGGACTAAAAGCATTCTAGGAATACAAAATGCTAGATCTGCTCAAGAGAGTCCAATGAAGGGCTACAAGGATGATGAATGGACTGGAACATGCCTTATGAGGAAAGGCTGAGACACCTGTGNAGATGATGGAGCATTGAAATGGGCTTCCCAGGTTGGTTGTGGAGTCTCCTTCCCTGGAGATACTCAGAACCCCCCTGGATGTGACCCTGTGTAATGTGCTCTAGGCAAACCTGCTTTGGTGGGAGGTTGGACTAGATGATCAGTAGGAAAAAATTCTTCACAGAAGGAGTGGTGGGTTATTGGAATAGGCAGGCTGACCAGGGAGTCACCATCCCTGGATATGTTTAAGAATTGCTTAGATGTAGTGTTGGGGGTTATGGTCTAGGGGTGAACTTGTAGAGTAGGGTGAATGGTTGGACACGATCATCCCATGGGTCTTTTCCAACCTAGGTGATTCTGTGATCTCTAGAGGTCCCTTTCAACTCCAATGATTCTGTGATTCTGTGATATTCCAAATAAGTTTGGAATAAGTTACATTCTTTTAATACTTCTAATTCACTTCACCTGAATAATGACTGACATGCAGATTTCAAAGCCATCAAGCATAATAATATAGCAAATGTATCAGGCAAGAAACATAAAACTTCATTAAAGAACCTGCCTATTAACCTACATGTCCTACAGATATTTTCAGAAGACTCCAATAGATACAATTCTGTCATAGACAAAGAACCATCCACAGAATTCAAGTAGGTCTGGGCCACCATTTGCAATTTCCATCTTGCCCTCCTTCAGATTAGTAGCTGCTGGGGTATGCATTATTATCTATTTAATTTAGTGAAGTTAAATAACAGTGGCAGGATGACTGACTTACTTTAATTTGCATGTGAAAAGGAAGCAACTATGTACTTTTTATTTTACAGAAAGCTTTTTTTAATACCTTTGTGCTTTTAGTAGGTGTTCACATGTCCCCATCACATTAATCTGTGAAAACTTTATTAAAGTGACATGTCTTTAAGGAATCCCATTGTTTGAAGGTAATTATTTCTTTGTAGTTATGGCTACTATAGTCACAGTGATACCTATATCTACAGAGAAATACACTGTAGGAAAAAAAAAATTGCATAAAGAATCTTGTGAAAAATTAAAGTATTGCCAAAAATGAATTATTAATAACAGAATATGAACAATATTCCATTTTAAAAGGCAACTTTTAATTATTTTTTGCAATGAATTAGAAATCCATTTCCTCGTAGTTTGTTGCATTTTGTTTGTTTGTTTGTTTGTTGTTGTTTTTTTTTTAACAATGAAAAATCTGGCTTAATTTAAGAAAAGGAATTTTAACAAAATTAACACTAAGAGTCATAAAGTACCCATGAGAAATATGTATATGCTTAAGCAGTCAGAATTAAAATTGCATGGAAAATTAAAAGTAGCCCCTCTTTTATTCATTGCCTTACCTCTTGTAAATGAAAAAGCACTATTTTCATCACGAGCAAATCTGTTTCAAATCCACATTATTGCATATTGCTAATGTTTGTATAGGAATTAAAAAAACAAACAAACCACCATTCAACTCATGCCTTAAACTTCACACTGGAAAGCATATAGTCTGCTTCAGCATGGAATATACTTTGCAAATAATTTCTGTAGTGAACTTCAGAAGTGGATTTTCACTGTTTAATTAATTACAAAAATATGTGCTCCGATTTGCAGAACTTAGACACTTTCGTAACATTTCTTGAAGCTCAGCCATCCTGTTATAGTAAAGCTGTTATGAGGCCAGAGGTGGCTGCAGCTTGCTGTTCCTGACAACATCTTGTGTAACACAGAAATCAAACAAGTATGCAGAATTGTCTGCTTCATATAGGGGCCTATGAGAAAGGTGGGCACGATCTTTAGCAGGCCCTGTTGTGACAGAACAATGAGTTTAAACCAAAACCTGCTATATTTAGACTAAATATAAGGAAAAAATTTTTTACAATGTGGGTGATGAAATGTTGCCACAGATGGCCCAGAGACGTGGAAGATATCCCATCCCTGGAAGGATTCCAGACCAGGTTGAATGGAACTCCGAGAACCCTGAGCAAGTTAAAGATGTCACTGCTCACTGCAGGGTGACCTGCAGACCTGACAAGACGACCTTTAAAGGTCCCTTCCAACTCACACCATTCCATGATTCTGTGAATCTGTGATACAAATTTAAATATAAATACAAGTTTCCATTCCAATTTCCATTTTCACCTTTAGATATCTCCCTCTGCAATAACAAAGAGAATGAAATACACCCATTTTTCTCCACTAATGTTTGCCTGTAGAAAGTTTGTGGAAGCTCAGGTCTTAAATGTTAGAAGACTTTTTTGGTTTTGGCTTTGTAGTTTTTTTTTTCAGAGAACATGGATCAAATACTTCCCAAGGCTATTACAGTTGTCTTCCAAAATAATTCTGCTGTTATGTGTAACCTGTTCAAAATTCTGCTTTAGTAGCTAATAAAATGACCTCAGATGTTTAGCAATAAAGACTTTCAGACTGTGCCTCCTCACATAGTTTGTATTCTATCCAAGACACATTTATCCATTTCTAGTGCTCACTTTACTTTGATTTAGAAAGAAAACAAACACAAAACCTAGAAGGATGTGTTCCAGACATGAACTCCTTGTCTCACCTTATAATTCCTAGTAACATGGAAATGATCACTTTGCAGAACAGCAAACCAGTTCCTAACTGAAAGTCCTTTCCAGCCTTTCATCAGATAGTATCATGAGGCATCTCTAAAACATTTTTTTCCACTGCTTCCTGAGGTAACAATGTCACCAAGGTTTCACTGACTGGGTCTGCATTCCTTGTTGTTCTATACTGACAATATCAGACATTTCAAATTAATTAATATCACACAAATGGTATTTATGTTAATTTTACGTGCATGCACACACACAGAGATAATAGCCAGGCAGATAGTTTGCTAGTATGCATCACTGCTTATCATGCTGATTATAATCATCTCATTGCTACCTTATTCTTCCATCTGTTTGTTGCATCCATCTGTTGTCTATCGTCTTATAATGAGATTGCAAGTTTTTTGCAGCAGGGAGAATTTCCTAGTTATTTGTTTGTGTGCAGTTAGGGAGAATAGTTTGTTGCTGTTCAATTAGGAAGAATGGGTTGTTGCTATTCAAGGTGTAACTGTGGTTTGGATGATGGTAATAAGAATGATCTAAATAATTTTTTTTCCCTCTCACGACAGTTTGTAGGAAGAGTAGACAGTCATTTTAAAGTATTGGTGTGGTAACATAGAGAATTGTTTTGAGGAAAGATTTTTTTTTTTTTTAAAATGGCTCTTTTAAAATAGTATTCCCATCTTTTCAAGTTCATGGACTTGCTAGGAAGAAGGAAAATTTAACATGCAAACAAAATCTTTAAAAATCTTTGACTTCAGAGTATGTGCAACAGATGTCTACTCAGATGCTGCAAAGAGATTAAAAATTCTTTTTTTCTATTGTTATAGATGTGTTAAAGGCAAAATTAAAAAAAAAACAAAAACAATTCTTATGTTGGTTAAACACAGTTTATTATAATTTCATCCTTTTAAACTGTGAAAAAGTGAGTTTTAACTTAAGGATACCCTGGAGTAAAAAAAAAAAAAACAAACAACTAAAGTTATTTCCTTGGAAAAATTTATTTCTTTAGCTTATTTGCTTTCAACTCTTACATTTTTAACTGGTAATGTGGAAGTTGCTGCAAGGAAGTGTAACTCGGGTGAACTGGACTATTACTCGCTGCCACTTCCCAAATTCTCTGCCTTTACCCTCTGTCAAACCCAAAATGTAGTGAGTGAGTGAGAATCAAGCCAAACAGAATGATATATTACCCTGGAAACACTTCTGAAACATAGAGAGGACAGGTAATTAAAATTTCAATGTAGCTGCTTGCATTGGCGCAGTCAAAATTCTTACCTCCTCTACTGTCAGTCTCAAATAAACATGTAGGCTATTTCCCATTTCAAATTTCTTTTCCCACTCCAGGTACTACATGAGGATTAAAAAACAACTATATATAAATGTCTGTAAGACCACATCTTAATAACATACAAGAAAGAGCACAAAGAAAATATAAACCTCTAGGTTATTAAGCTACAAGAAATTTCAAACTTTCAAACAGCATTATGGCTAAGTTGTTACAGACTTGGCAAACTTTTCATTTTATTTTAGGTTTAAATGTTCCCTGTGAAAAGGCGATTTTTTTCTCATGCTAAAGCAGGTGCCTAATGCTGATACTGAAGGAACTTCAAAATCCTGTAGAATTAGTTTGTAAGACCCTATTAAGTGACATTCATCATTTAAGATGTTTGGCAAGGAGACTTGGAGAGAGCTTGGTGGTTTGGACAGAGGGGATTGAATTTTCAAGGGGTTGCAGTAGCCTCAGGTGAATACTATGGATGTGCTTTTACCTAATCTCAGCTCTCTAACCTAATTATTACTTTATTTTTAAAAAATTAATAACAGCTTTTTCAGAAAGTTGTTCTTATGCTAAAAAAGATTGCAACTTTACTTGAATACAACTGTTTGTTGGTTTGTTTTTTTTCTAAATTAAGTTTGAGCGTGTAGTGCATTTTAATCCTTATATCTTGCCTCTGACCAGAAAAGCTACAAAAAAAAAATTACATGAGTCAACTGGATTAAAATATGTACACTTGACTGTGAATGGGTACACTGTTCTGGCATCAGTCTTCTTAACATCTGTATTTTCTGTCTCTTTCATGCAGGAATAACAGAGGAATTTAAGAAGCAAATTAAAAAATATAGGTATGCATCCTGCGCATAAACAAATACAAAGATAAAATCAATATTTGGTTCTCCTAGTAATGTTGATCACTCCTGGAAGAAAATCACACTGCATTTCTCAGAGATGTACTGTAGTTTCTGCCTTTTTGTTTACTTTCAAATACACATTCACCTCACACTGATGTTTGCTGCTAACCCTAAAATGATACATGATACATGACTTATGGATCATGAATACATTATTATACTTCATAGAAGTAAAGTTAATAGTGGCCATAAAATCTGATCATCTGTTAATGCATCCAGCCACAGTCACATTAGAGAACCAAATTTTTTTTCACTTTCAAATCCAAAATATTACCTGACCACCTTTTCTCACCTGAGTGAGAAAAGTCTACACAAGTTTGAATCTCAGATTTGAGAATCACAGAGACTGCTCATTAATCTGTGTGTTGATTAATATTAGTAAGTTAATGAGGTCTTAGGCACTGAAAAATGAGGGCGTACAGTGTGAGAATTAACAGCATTCAGGCAGGAGAACAGAAACTTGAAACAAAACTTATTGCCAATCTCTTAAATGCAGGCAATGTTTTGCAGTAACACGTTAGAACTCTGAGTAAGGTCCCTTAAGTTTACATATAATTTCTTTTCATTTTAATTGCTGTTATTATGGGATGATTTGAAATGAAAAGAGAAAACCGCTCTGCAGTTTGTCACTACAACCAAGGTAGCTGATAAACAAGAACTTATTTAAACTGGAATATTTTTAGTCTGCAAAATCATGATCATTATTTGTTTGATACTTACAATTGCTTTGTTTAGTAATACATTTTATTCAGTTATGTATGTTATTCATGGGAAGTTGAGATTGTATGACACAAAAAGCTGTATAAATTAATACAGTTGTAAATTCTCAAGCTTTTTTTTATCTGTGTGCGTGTTTTCAATTACTAAGAGCAATTACTGAAAAAAAAATATGTATGACTAATAACAGAAAGCCTTGACTTTCACTCATTTTGATGTGCATTTTCACATGACCTCTTTAGGGTAGAGCTACAGCCTAAGTAGTTATACAAACAAGGCAAACTAAAGATAGATGTGCAGGAGTAAAGCAGAAGTGTAAACAAGGGTGCAATGAGAGGAAGACATTTGAATCTGAATAGCCAGTTAATGATTCAATTATTTTTTCACTTTGTTAAACTATGATAATCCTTCTCTACTAGCTCTCCATATTGAAGCCTGTTGATAGAAAGAATGTAAAGTAGCTTAAGAAAATTCGGAAAAAAAAAAGAAAAAAAAAAAGAAGAAAAGCCTTTTGTAAACCATTGCTGCTTTCCAACAAACTGCTGCTCATGAACAACAATGTGGCAGATATTTTACTGAGCCTAAGATTTTAAACAGACTTGGTCTGAATGAAAGCTATCAGTCTGAAGTAATTCCTTCACTTATGGAGGAGGCTGATTGAAGTGCAAGTCTGTCTTCAAGATTGGTGAGAACCTAGTAAGTCATACATACTGTGATTTATATGTGTGTCTTTTCCTATTTTCCTCATTTCATATTTATCTTTCCAATGTAGATTTTAATTTCTTTTTCCCTTTTCCACTCTTTCCTTCCCAATTTGGAGGCTTCCATAAGATAGGTTAGATATCTTTTATATTTCTCCATGTTGCAGAGATTAGTATATAGAGCTTTCAAAAATGAATGTACATAAACATACATATCTGAATGTAGGGGCACATGCATATACAGGTATATTACCATCTGAAGGCACTGCAAAGATGTCATTCCGATTTGCAGTTTCTAAAAGGTGTCTGTGCAGATAGGTGACTGGGACTATTATGACTGGTGCCAGTGTGCAAAAAGTACTGATTAAAATATACAATCACTGACATTTTGGCACTGATGCAGCACAGCACTCCCCATCCTTTTAAGTGTTGTGCTGAAATTAAGCAATCACTACATGGAGTCAAATAATTGTTAAGCAATGACTTACATTAATGGATTAGTTAAAAATCCTGAGAAGTTATCCGATTACTTTACAGGCCAACAAATAATGCTATTTACTTAACTACTTTTCTTGGCAATCTTGTCATTTCCAACCACTGTGTGAATAATTATTAATGATATCATGGTAGCCATGGTATTTAGTATGGCCTCAGTCTCATTACATAATTTGAATGTCTAATGCAAACAGAGTTAGACACTTGTGATCTATTGCTTCTATGAGAAAGCAATCATGAGCAGACAATTGATTACCATTTTTGGATACTGTAATTTATCTTAAACACCTTTAGTAAGAAACAAGGTGATGTCTACACAATACATTTTTGAGTAAGGGTAGATGTTTTTGCTGGTATAGTGTAAGATTTCTGTAGGTTCCATGGGTTCCTCAAACTCAACGTGAGTGAGTATTAATTCTGCTAAGAGTTAGACCCAAATGAGAAGATCTACCTCAGTATTTGTATCACCCTAAGTAAATGTTTTTTAAACTGACTTATATTAATTACCTGCAACATTATTATGTAAACAAGAGATGGAAAAGAAGAGGACAGGGTAAATTTCCTCATGTAGGAAGTGGACTAAGCGGGCAAAAGTATGGGAACTTCACTAACCTCAGCTGGCCTTCCTCCTGTTTAACCTTGTCCAAGCACACAGGCACAGGCTTTACCTGACAAAGCCCTGTGATTTCCTAATGGACCTATCCTCCTTCACTCCTTTCCGTTTTGCCTAGGGCTATTGCAACAAAATCTGACTGCTTTAGAGAGGACAGTCAAAAACCTTGTAAAATGCCTCCTAATATTACCAGATCATAATAAAAATATTTTTCACCTGTTAAGGAAATTTACCCCTGTACATAGGGGTTGAAAGGAAACCTGAACAAGAAATTTGTAAATAAATTAGGATAAAAATAACTTTGGAACAAAGCACTACACAACACTCATTTTAATACTTAAAATATGTATTAAAAGATGTGTGTGGGTGTTCTGCATCAGCTTGGATTTAACATTGTAAAAATTTCGAATGACAGTTAAAGCTATAATTATGTTTCAAAATTATTTTTTTTTTCTTTTTCACATGATGCTTTGTGGTTTAAATACAATGTATGAAATATTCACAATTAAATAACAAGTGTTTTATGCCATTAACCTCTTTATAAAAGCTGATGGGTATATCCTACTATCTTCTCTAGGCAGAAACACTTTCTTCAAAATAATAAGCATAATTTGTCAGTCCCTTCAACTTCAGAAACAAGTGGATTTTTTTTTTTTTTAAGAAGCTAAACTTTCATTTTAACCACTGAAAGGGACATTTTTCCTTAATTCATCAATGCAATAAATGCAAATCATCACATTATTGCAAGACTGGTAGCATTTAACAGTAAAATCCATACTTTTTATTTAGTTTTGTTATCTGACTCATAATTATTTTTTTTAGTAACTCTTGATTTCTTCAAATTAGATGGAATATTTCTGACTTGGGATGACTGCAAGGCCTTAAGTCAATTCTGAGGATGTGAATACACATTGTTTAAATTTCCCAGGGAGAAGCAAGACCTCAGATCCTCTCCTTCTTGTTTTGATTTGTACATGTATGAAAGATATATGCACACATATATGCATGCATATATTTGAAAGTTTTGCTTCTATATACCTGCTTAAAAGAATAAATATCTAATCATACATTGACAAATAAGTTAAATAGAAATAAATGTGTGAAAGTGTTAAAAAAAAAAAAGAAAAAGAAAAAGAAAAAGCAAGAGAATGTTAGGTAGGAAGGAGGCAGAAAATACAGCAATAGCCATTCTTGCCTAGTTCCAGGACTTCTGACTTTTGAAAGACTCTAGAAACCTGCAACACAAAGAGCCTATTTCATACCATAACTTCTCAAAAAAAATTCTTAATAATTATCTAGTGCCTTTGTTTTTCAAATCTTAATGTATGGTAATGTCTGGTTTAATCCAGACAACAGCTGAAAATTATGGTCCAAGGACAGTATGAGTAAAGCCAAGAGAGCTGTTTGTTCTTTAGTCCCCAAAATAAATTGCTTTGTCTGCTAAGGATTTCAGAAGGTCAGATGTTTACTTTTCCCTCTCTTTCATCTGAACTCCAAAATGCTCAACAATTTAGTACATACAGACATCATACAAACTATACCAGAGGCACTGCTCACAGGTATTTCATTGACCACTCATTCTGATACCTCATGGTTAAATTGCTATTTCCTTTCATTCAAGATGAGGCAAACCTAAGAATATGATCTTAAATGCTGTCCTATTACACTACAAAGTCATAATAAGTGCAAGGAAGACTCCAACAAAGTAATAATAGAAAAGAAAATCTATGAAATATAGCAGAAGAAGCAATCTGGTTTTTATCCTTAGAACATATAATTTTTAAACTCAGGCAAAGATTTATAACATATTGTAAGTAAAATTAAATAAATAATAATTTTAAACCATCTAAAATACTAAATACTTAATGTCTGCATTTCCACCCTGTCTAAATATTTCAAATCTACTAGCATGCAGACCCTTGAAACTTCCAATGATATGAGAATCCTTTACATAAAAGGAGAGAAATTGTCAAAAATTGTATTTTCACATTACTATGCAACCTTTGGATTACGTTAATTCCTTAATCAAACTCTTACAGATTTTCCTAAAGTAGTATACTTTAAATGTAAGCAGAACCTTTTATTTCCCATGGTCAGAGGGATAACTGAATGATGGATGCATACCATTGGACATGAAAGAATACAATGTCCAAAGAACAGTGTAACATTAAGAAAGCTAAACATAGATATGCGGAAGATAAATATTATAAAAGCAGAAATAACAAAAACCACCCTGATTTCCAGAAGTTATTGCTACATGTAGGAAAAAATGATGATGCATGGGGAAAAAGCATCAAGAACTACCAAAGCTGTTTTCACAGAGAATGATAACGCCTCTAATTAGAACTACAGTAAAAAAGGAGAACTGTTTAATAGAATCTTTAATAGATTTAGTTTTATAATAAATTTGAGAGTTCTCATAATAGAGGCAATGAAAGAAAAATAAAGATCAATCAAGTGATGATTTGTGCACATGGAGTTCACCTGAGTTTTAATTTTCTTATAAAAGTATTTAATTTCTTGAGGTGAATAATACTTTTTTTTTTCTTGAGACTTCCCAAGCAACACATCTTCTCTCCTTCTACCATAACAAATGACTGGCAAGGGTTTTGTAGCAAGAGTTGCCTTGCAGACTTTCCTTGTCTAAATCAGTTATTACCATGCATGTGGCAAAAATCCTACCTCTTAACACAAACAGGAAGTAGTTTTATTTCATCATGATATTTGTTTTCCCTAAGTAGTATCATCCAAATTAATAGAGTAGCAGAAACTAAATCCAAATAACTTCATGTATATATTTCAGTAGGTAGTGTCTCAGTCTTTTAAGTTCTGCATGTGCACCGCTACTGGCAGAACCAATACCATAATAAATTACTGTGGGTAAGAAAATGTTTCATCTAATGAATAAATAATTCCCACCATGAACATTAGTCTCTGTGAAAACATTTTCATCAATGGGCTAGAAATTCATATGGCTTGTCTTGGCTTACCACACTGCAACTTTCTGATGGTAAATACTGATTTTAAATATATTTCAATGTATTTCCAATGTAAGCATGTTTAACAATTGAAGCTGTGAAAAATTCAATAACGCTACAAGCCAAATATGTCAAATTTAAATTAAATTTCAACCTACTATATAATGTGGTTATGGTAGTTAGTGCTTTTAAAATAGACCATTTCTTCTTATTTAGATGCTTAACATTCAGTTTTCAAGTGTGTAAATTCAGTTTCACATTTAAAGAATGTGTACAAGTTTACATTAAGGGTTAAATGTTTTAATGCATTTGATAAACCACAATGGAATAATTTCCCTTAAATAATGCATACAAAATTCAAAAGAATAACAGAGAAATTACAGGATATATGGTAATGTAATGACCCATCAAACCTCCAGATTTCCAATTCTAAAATTGATTATCAGGGAAAGTTTTCTACATTAATATATGCATTTCTTTTCATAAACACTTATTGAGTTGTCTGTGTATGTACATCCTTTGATCTTCTCCTCACAATGAAGAAAAATGCCCCAAAAAGCAGAGAAGTGATTTCTGTCCTTCCTTTTTTTTAACACTCTACACGTTAGAGCACGAAATCCCTTGTCTACTTACTTCATCAGCTATACGCAAAAGTTACTTATATCTGCTCAGAGTTTTCCCCCAAGAGGCACATTTACCTTACATAGATGACTGTTGTGCAAGGATCTCTGTGATATCTTTGAGCAAGCTCGTGCATCCACCCATCAGCAAACAGCTCAGATAGTGCCAGGGTGCTATGTCATCTGTATGTTACCTAGTGCAGACATGCCCTGTGTTTTCTGTGTTATTCTCTTTTCGTTCATGCCTGCCTGTAACCACTTTCACCCACCTACACTGACGTTCAGAACAAAAGATATCAAACTGACAGAAAACCTGAATCAAAAGCTGTAGTTCACCTACACTTACAGTTTGGAAAGTCTCAGTTCAGACCTGGTACTTATGCTTGACTTGGTCTGCTTTCTCCGAGACAAAAGCAAAACCTTGGACTAGACACATTCAGCTGCCATAAACATTTGAATCTGAATCTAGATCTTAATAATTTTTATGACTGGTGACACCATTCACTGAGTTCACAGGTCTAGTATAATTTGATGTCTTGTGAGAGGTATTGAATCAGCTAAATCAGATTAAGTGACTACGTCAGATTAAGTGAGTGACTCAGCTATTAAATACTTTGTACACTGAAGTAAAGTTGATCCTCAGTCATCAGCTTTTTCATCAGAAAGAAACTCTTGTGAGCAGCTGAGCTGGAGGTTGTCCAGTTGCCCACACACAGGCACCCAGTGCTATTTGTGATGCCTGCATCTACTCTTCCAGAAGGTTTCTAGTCTTCCACAGGCTTTGTTTCATGTCTGTCCCTTCTGTGCAGATGTCTCAGATACTCTGAGAAATCTCAAATGATACTAGATCCCTTCATGTCGTCATCAGAGACAACTGAATCATGGCCTAAATGACTATAGTAAGCATCTGTGACACCTGTAGACATCTACAAGGATAAAAATTAATTCAAGATCAAGTCACCTAAATTTAGGTGTCCACATGCAGGTACCTCATATCACCATAAATTGGTGTATGTAGACAACTTGGCCAAGACACTACTGCTTTTGTGTCTTTTTTTTTCCTATGGGAAGTCTGCCATAGACTGACTCTTCAGTGTCCTGAATGTCACAATCAACGTTCACAATTTTTAGCTCAAACTTGCAACAAGGACAAGGATAATAATTTCTCTAAAATGTTAATCAGTTTTTTCTTCCTATTGTGAAATAATACAGTCCCACTCCTATGTTGAGATTATATACAAGTATTCAGGCAGGATTTCCTCTTTCAGAAGGAATGTGTGAATATGTGTGCACGTGTTTTGGAAGGAGGGGGCAGTCAGAAAAGAATTGGAACATACCTTCATTAAGGCAAAATGCCAATGAAATATGTTGTTCCACTCCATAGCAATGTTAGAAGAGATTAAAAAAGCATCCTGTGCTAAAATAAATAGACCAGAAGCTTTCATTCTATCAATTCTATTCTATTCTAATGCAGAGTTTCTCAAGAACTAACATTAATTGTTTAGTTTTATTTTGTTTGGGTTTTTTTGTTGGTTTTTTCTTTCACATTTGTTACCACTGAGGCTTGAATTTTTGTTAGCTAAACACATTTATAAACCCACCATTATCATGCAAGTAAAGGTATCTGAAAGACAAATTTCTTATGTATTTTGATAGTTTACATTTTCAATCTTAATTAACAAAAAAGAAATAATGAAATACATTTTTTAAAAGCTTAAACTATGTCCTCTAAAATTAAGCAATGAAGTTGTGGGCATAGGTATTTTTTAACTGGTTTTGCTGTCCTTTTTTGTCTTCTCCTCTGTAGAAACTACTCCTCACTGAAGGTAAGGAGAGAGACCAAAGATCTCAAATGAGGTCCTTACACAGAAGATGATGCATTTCACACAGTGACAAGGTTGTGCTTCCAGTAATGAGGGGAGCTAGACTGTGACTGGTCTGTGAGGGATTACTGCCGTGATCTCTGGATTACTGTCATGATCTCTGGATTACTGCCGTGATCTCTGTTTACTGGTTTTGATCATCTTTGTGCTCTCCAGTGCAAATATGGATCAGCCCAAGGTGAGTTCAGTGACTTTAAGTTTGCACCAAGGTCAATATATATCCCCATTTTAATAACAATTTTTTTTCTCAAAAGAGCTTTTCATGGTTATTCTCCACATTTTCCCTTACACATCTCTTCTAATATTTCTAATTTCATCAAACCCTCTTGCATATAAAACTGAAAGAGAACATAAGCAATCCACTCTATGCAATATTTAGAATATAGTTACCAGTTGAATTACCTTTCCAGCTTAAAAATCAGAACATGAGGGCCAGAAGCACAGCTTTTTTCAAGCCTTAGTCTGATTGACTTCTCAGTGGAGGTCAAGGTAATGACCTCCTGTAGCCCTGTTAATTGAAAGTAAGTTAGTTTTGTGCCAAGAGCTGCAGCTCTCTCAGATCAGTGGAGGAAGCTAACAGTACAATATTCCTAGATGGTAAATATGGTGACCTTCTTCACTGATCCTTCCATCTTTCAGTTGGTATCCTTTCTGATTCACAACAGAAATCCTTCTTTTTCTATTCCATACTTCAATTTGAGGCAGGTGACTGAATCTGGAAAGGGAGTGGTACTGTGAGGTTACATGATGAAGTGATGTAAGTTTATAATGAAGTAGTGTGGTACAAAGAACAGGAATCAGAAGTACTCTTCACCATAAGTTCTATTTGGGATACAAGCAGCCTAGAACTCTGAATGGCCACTGCTTAAAACAGATCATATCTAGGAATTATCAGAAAACATAGGTCGCACTGGCGGTTTGTGCATTGACAAGGCCTCCTCCAGATCTCTCCCTCTGTTCTGTTGGCTTAATATAAGCAGCCACTGGAATTCAGATTCTTAAGCTGTGTGTTAATTGGTGTAACTCTTCCTTGGCTGAGGATCTGGCTTGAAGGTTGTTACCATCTCCAGCTGTTACTTTCTTCATGTGTTTCCAGAAGATATTGCTCATCAGATGCTTGCACCTAGTGAAAGTAAGATGAGATTATCCAGAGAAGAAACACAGTGAGTCTCAGTAACAGCTATACTGAAGGAAAAAAAAAGACTCCTGTGCGTGTATGTTGTGTGGAAGGCGACAACAGAGTGTGCTGATCAGCTCTGAGCTTTCTTTTAACCATAAAACACCCTCTTACTTATTAAAGGTTGGCCCATTTCAAAGGAATGATGCTAATCACACTGATAATAATCAGTTTACTGTTAAAAAACATGTAGGAAACATTGAGAATGATATTGTGAACAGTTTGAACTATGTCTATCATCTTCTACCTCTGCTCTCTACCCAGATTCTAATGCAAGACTGTTTACTGTCAAACCCTGCTTTTGATCAAAGGTTTGGAAAACACAAGGGAATTTCTTTTCATTTTTTTCTCTCTCCATTCTTTGCAAGTCAAAGAGTAAGTCGTTTCGATTTACATGAGGAATTTTTTTCACGTATCTCTCAATCCTCTCTTGTGAACAAGGGTGTTCATTGAATGCTGTGTGAAAGGCTTGGTCCTGCAGTGCCCTGAGTGTTCCTGCAAAGAAGATGCTGTAGTTGGCACGGTTAGCACTCAGTACTCAGTTGAATAGCTCTAAGAGACGTTCTCAAATAATAAACTAGGCTTACTGAGTTTAGTAGGGACTTTGACAGTGGTTTCAGGTAGGCTAAGGATTTTGTCTAGTGAGTCTCTGCAGTCCCATCTATGTCAGTACATAACTCATAAGTCAGTTTACTCATACGGACGACTACAAAAGCCATCTGGTATAAGTTTATGTTTTATATTTCAGAGTATTTAAGGCTGCAGAAACTCAATAAGTCTTCTATATTAAACTATGACATGTCACAAGTTGTTAATTTTCACCCATACACTCCTCTTTGGGGCCATGTGACTTGAGCTAAAACAAGCATTTCAGTCCTCAGGTGCTTGAAGTGGTAAATGTCACAGATTGGCACTAGCTGGGCATCAAACAACAAAGTGCTTGATGTAAACTAGTTGAGGAATGTAAAAGGTGATTTGTACTATGCTTCAAAAAAAAACCCCAAACTGCAACATTCCTGTCATCTGGTTGTGGAAAAATATTTAAATATTTATTCCTTTTCCCAAGTTTTTTTCATCCTTGAAGGAAAACATTCTTGAAGTACATTGGATGACAATAATTATTTTTATACAGAATTGCTTCACTGATGTATTAAGGGCACTGTAGAAACATATTTTTATCTTCACATATTATGAACCCGTGATTTCCATACATCACATAGGTTCTAAAACCTGACAAGACTACTGCAGTGGCCAAACTGATACCTGGATTACAGGAGGTTGTTGTTTGTTTGTTTGTTTGTTTTAAAAAAAAGAGGGACAGATGTTATTTGCCCTAGGTCATGGTTGATCTATTGTTTCCCTAGAAGGTGGATCTTGTATTTATTTAATATCTCAGTTAACTGTCTTAATTTCAATTTTGTATAATTTCTATTTCCAGCAGTCCAATGTTTTTATATCTTTATCAGCTCTCTTGATGGATCTATAACGAGCAGGCATGATTATTGTCATACTAAACCTTAGTGGCTCCTGCTGATATCCTGTCACAAACGGTATTCTTTTAGACACCAATCAGCCAGTTAACAGATGATCTACTAATACCCTGTAATTTATATTCTTTAAAAAATTATAGTTTTAAAAACAAAAGGAAAAAAAAATATGGAGAAATCAGATATCCATAAACAATGTGAATTTCATAATTGTGGCATATAATATTCTTTTTGCTTTGTCTGAATTAAACCTTAATATTTTCATATTACCATTTATTTTCCATAGAACTCTACACCCAATTTAGAAGACCCAGAATGAAATGGGATTCCTGAAAAATGTCATGGATCTGTGTCCATAAATAGTATTTTATTTTAAATTAAAAAAAAAAAAAAGTGCTAATGTATAACTCAGAAATAAGAGTGCTAACTTTTTAATCAGTTCCATTTCCTTCTTTCTTACAAACTCTCTTTTTTTTTTTTTTAAAAAAAAAGAGTGATATATAATGGAACATCAGAATCCAACAAGTATGAATTGTAGACATTCATTTACTTACGACATGCAATTCACTGAAATCATTACTGTTGAGTTGGAAAGCTTATTCAGAGAGTACTTTGTGACATGAAGCTTGCTTTATGCTTGTAGAAGGTGGTGCTGTAATTTGCATTCTGAAAATGACAAATAAATCAAAATTAAATAATTCATAATTTTCCCTGTCTTATCAGTTATCAAAATCTGCTCTGGTACCTCAACAGCAGTCTGAATAGCAGATTCAGATGCTTCATATTAGGCATGCTAGCTTCTCTCTGTAACAACTCCCCCCCTTCTTTCTCCCATAGCTTTTACAATTTGCTTCTTTGTTTGTATAAAGCTGGAGAAAGTTAGTCATGTGTGTGTTATAAATACTGAGTTATAGACAAATGGAACAATTACCAGATAAACATACACCTTTATGTTTAGAATTCTACATCTCAGTGATGAAGATTCAGATATGTATCTGAATACAACTGTTATGATGCTGAATATATGTATGATGTTGACATTCATGATGCACACTTAAGTCTCTTGTGGTAAATTTCATATATCACGTACCTTTGATGGCTTCATATGTTTTAGCACCCTGCCCTGTCTTTGTTTTATTATATTTGTGCTGGATGATTGCAGCTGCTCAGTGGAGTGCAGTGTGAGATGTCTCAGCAAAGAAATGTCAAGTTGCCTGAAATCTAGGACCTGAACACTGGTTTTTAAGTAAAATGTACAGAAAGTTGTGACTGGCTAAAATAAGAGAAGTTTGATTACAGTTTGAAATCTTCTACAGTGGAATGTTTCCTACTGTATGTGTTTTCTAAAAGGTTTCTGCCTTTGATGTTCAACACTGTTATTGAAAGAGATAAATATTTTTATATAGTTTAGAATTTACCTTCTCCTTTCAAAAGCTGGGAAATGGTACTCATTATAATGAAGTAGACAGCATTTACAGCTGTGGAAAATAAAAATAAAACATCAACATAAAAAAAAAATTGCCTCTGCAAATGTCAGGGAGGTTTTTATTGATAACTGCTTGAGATAAGCAGTTTAAATATGTTCTTGAAAATTTGGAAAGAGCTCACCAGAATCATATACAATTCAAAATGTGAAAAAAACCCTACCACATTACAGTGAGACAAACTAGACAAACTACCTACTTATACAAACTACCTACCAAACTTACCTACCTATCACGGATAAGTCCATGAGGTAATTCAGCATGTTCAACATGTGTGTATAGGCAGAGGAGGTTCCCTTTCACACTTATTTTTTTAAGATTACTGGTTTAATTGTAAAAGAAAATAAAATCCTGCAGTGGGAGACTGATTGAAAGGTTTGGCTTTGGTTCTTTTGTTTTGTTTTCAGTTAGTTTGTTTCAGTTTGGTTTGACACATGTGAAATATATAGCCTGAGTTAAGTGAAAGGTCATACTAAGAGACCATAAATCCTTCCTATTCTGAAAATACTTGTTTATGAATCCATGAGTGATGCAGATTCATCAGTAAGTTAGTTATCCCAAATGTATGATAATAACATTTTTACTAGATCATCTCACTACTTGTAGGAATTTCACTCTGTACATATAAACATCTATATTCACATAGTATACATGCCACCTTAAGTAAATGAAAATATGATACATTTTTATTATGTCAAAGCTCAGTTCTGAAAAATTTCTCTCATGGATCTTAATATTACTATCTAAATAAGACCTGTATGATGTCCAAATGGTTATCAAGAACACAGTTTAAGCCCCTCTGAAATAATTTGAAAGCTTTTCCATTAGCTCTAATAGATACTACATATAACCTTTATTTAACTTTAAATATGACATATACTTATCCAAGTCATCTGGTAGAATGTGAAAATGTTCTCCTGTCATAAGTGATTAATATTAAAAAGGAATGTTCCAAATTTATCTGAATATTTTGCAGTCTATCTTTAAATATATATAGAAGTATTTTTTTTTCTTATAGTAGAATCTAAGATTCTAAAATTCATATTAACTATAAATTATCAGGGTTTGCTGTAATTTTTTTTTCAAATGAAAGTAATATCAGAAAATATTTCCCTCATTTATGATGTACAATTAAAATAGCAACATTACCCATGAAGAACTCTCAACTCTGTACTACAATCTTTGTCTAAGCCACTTTTGGTTATTACTCAGTCTCTGATTAAGAAGGGGAGCAGGCACCTTTGTGGCCCACTTAACATTAAGCCTAGACCCAGAGCAATTGTAGTGAAAATTATGAATAATTGTATGGAAGGGTTTTGGTTTTAAATCCTGATATGTAGAATCAGATAATTTATATTTTTTTTTATTGCTAGATACAAAGAATTATGAAGTCAGTTTTAAAATATATTAAATTGTAATATAATATTATTATTTACATCTAAATGTAATTATGGACCATATACAAAATCTTTAATTTGGGAAAAAAATAGACTCAGCATAATTCAGATATTTCAGAAATAATGTATTTTTAATCTTTTTATATAAAGTTGTAGGAGTAAATATACCACAATATATTTTTAATTCTATGTGTGCTTGTGTGTAATACAGGGAAAGAAAAACAGAAAAAAAAAACATGTCAGAGAATTGTAGGTCACACTTTAGTACTGTGGTGCTGTAGGCCCTGCACTTTTCTTTGACAGAACCTATATGCAGAAGAGATACATGTGGAGGTTTACCATAGACAGCTTCCCACTGATGACAAATAGTCTAACAACACACACTAAAAGGTATACAATTCCGGTAATTTATTGGTCATGGGGTGAGAGATTTCCAGCACCATACAAAAACTTTAAGCAATCACCTTCCACGACTTAATGATGGAACTGAATTAAATCAGAAGCAGACTCAGTACTGAAGATATCTGGTGTATATTACTTTTGATTTTAAGACAAAAGAATCCAAAGACTAGTTCAAAAAATTTTAAGACCTAGACTAAGTTTTGTCAAAACAGATGGCAAAGAAATAGGGTAATGCTGGAGATGGATATGTTAAGAAAAATGTTAAATATAAGAATATATAGGATTTGCTAGGTATTACAATTTCACCTTTATAATTTGTGTTTCAATATGTGTTTCAACTATATACTAGAATCATATTCAAACAGTGAAACCTAGAGAACACTTGAACTCTATGATACTGCAGAAGGACACAAGGATCTCACAGATTGTATGTTGTATCTACCAGCCTTTTGCAAATATAAATGTTTCAAATACCCCATGGCATTTTAATAGCAGAAGAAACTTATACCTGGGCATCTGTGTCTATAACATACATACAACCAACCAAATTTAGCTATTTAAAGTTGAAGATGATTTCTACCCTGGATATGACACCAGTTCTCCAGGTACCTGTAGCTCAAATGGGTATAGGAGAGCTTCTGGTCAAAATCTACCATCTCGATTACTGCCAGATTCCCTACAGAGGTGCCTAAAACCCAAGAATGTGCTTGAACAATTCCTTCTGTCTACTTAAATCAAGAATACATCATCCTTTCTGTGGCATGTGTTTGCTGTCACTCCCACAGCTTAGAAGATTGTAGTTATATGAAATAATGGTGACCTAGGTCTAGTCTTGACAAATACAGTGATGCAGCAGCAACTGGAGACTGCATAGCAAGAGCATAATCAAAGACCTGTCTCCAGGTGCTTCTCCTTAAGGAAGAGGGGTGCTGAATACCCAGATGACTGGAAGAACAAAAATCCTAATTTATTTCCGCCTAATAACCTCAATCCATAAGTGGAATGTATTGACAGGAAGAGGCAATAAGAGAGAAATGTAGGGGACATTTTATTATCTCCCTGACTAGGAGTGAAACATTGACAAAAGCCACAGAGGAAATGACTGAATTACAATACAAGAAAGATGTGTAACCATATATTCTCTTAAATCAAGGGGTTTTATCCTCTTTTCCTTTTCATTTTCATTTTCCTTTCCTTTTCCTTTTCTTCTGTTCACCTTTCCCTTTGTTGAGGTTGTCGTGGTTTAGGGTAAGGGCAGACCCTAAGACCCAACAGACGCTCTTTGTTAACCCCCTCCCTCCCCAAAGGGGAAGAGAAAAGGAATAAGGGAGAGAGACTTAGTGATTAGAAAAGGAAACTAGAACAGCTTTAATGATTAANGTATTTCCCCTTGACTCTGACTGATACTGAAAATGCTTAGAAGTCATTCTGGGTAGGACACACATAAAGGAGAATGGGTAGAAGAAGGGAATGAAGAATAAAGGAGAGAGAGTGATAAGAGGATGGATATAGTTCTAAGTTTCCTCTTCGCTACAGTATTTGTCCCTGTAGATGACTGACTCATTTAACGTAGGGAAAATCCAAAGTCAAAAGCCAAAACACCACCAAGAAAAAGAAACCTGAAACAGCTTTCACAAAAATAAAGGGGACTGTTAACTATCCTCTTTGGTATGCTCCATTGTTTGCTTGTTGCTCAAGATAGGACAGAGTGAATAGGGTTGTGATTTTAGTAGAGAAAGTGAGAATACAGGTTAACAATGTTTAGTTGTAGAAAACAGAATAAGTAATTATAGATTTTAACCACTCAAGATTTCCTAGTTTTTATTTGCAAACCACAAGTGGACTGGTTGTTTCCGTAGCTTTGGTCTAGATCCTTTAGCACAGAAATATTAAGTCTATGGATTGGTGTTTAATTTTATTTTATAGATCAGTTAGGCAATGAAGGGAGCAGATAATTGGATAGTTGCAGTATGCTCTTCACTGTAGAAGTGCTTTTAAAAATATGACAGCCCACTTTTTTTTTTTTTTT
>VWZY01001785.1:219897-240886 GCA_013399075.1 Chloroceryle aenea
TATTTAGTAGTTGAATAATTCACTGTAGATAATCGTTTTCAGACTTTGTTGTAATAACTTTTCAGAGCAGAGGAAGCTGGCAACAAAAAAGATGTCATCATCTAATGTCATTCCTAGTGCAACTGTAGGTGTCAGTGACTATATAAAACCCCTCAGTGGCATTGACCAGACTATCTCTGAAATTTATTTTATCCTAACATCTGCTATTATGACAGTCCTGAATATTTTGATTCTCTGTCCCTTCAGCTTATTTCCTGGAAGTTGAACTATCCAAGGAGCATTGTCTTTGGGATTCACTCCCTCTTGTGGCAATAAGTCAAAACCATTGATGTGGTTTACATATTGTGCATCTGTCGTTTTTTAACTGCTTTGTTTTTATTATTGTTGTTGCCTGAGACAATGGCTATGTCAGTATTTAATCTGATAGTTGGAAACACAAATGGTGCACTATTTTCACTTTCAGTATTTGTTACTGAATGTTCACACATAATACACGCATATTGTTAGTGTGTGCATAGCAATAGTCACATCCCAAACATTTAAATACACTGACTCATTCTAAAGTGGGGTTAAAAGAAAAAAAAAAAAGAAAGAAAAATATTTCCTGATTAAATTTTTAAAAATCTTACTTTTAAAGGCTTTATTACTGCTAATAAACTGTCTTATCATTTTGGTGACAGTTAGTTGCGGATTATCCATTGGAACATATAAGACTTCATAAGATATTGGATGTGCTTTGCAAAGGTAATGCATACACTGCTGAATAATGAGGTACTTAGTATTCTTCAGAATGCCAAGCTTTTCCATTTATGACGCCTGTATTACTTCATGATGGTGGATAAAGTTTTATTTTTAAGTAACTTGGAAATAAAAATAAACTGCACACTAGATTATGCTTTAAAATCACAGTCTATTAAAAAAAAAAAAAAAGGCTTTGATGGAACTGTAAGGTTATCTGGAATGCCTACTAGAATGGGTAAGAGAGTGGCCTTATGCTAATGCAGGGTGTGTGACATGTGGTATGTGTAAGAGTAGAAGCAATTATAGTTTTGTAGACACAAAATAAGTAATTTACAAGATTCTCTCCTTAGTGGTGAGTGTGCCAGGTGGATCCCAATACATGTAAAAAAATGAGATAAAAAATAGTTTAGTATGAGAACTTAATATTTTTTGTATCGAGAGCAGATTAGAAACTGGGTTTAGAGGCTGAAGGATACAAAAGAACCTCACCTGTCCTCTCTGCCTACACTGTCCTTTCTCCAATTCTTTTCTATATGGCAGTATAACACAACTGTGGTCATATTCTATAACTTCCATCACAAGTGGTAAGATCAGAGAAGTAGATTTTTCATATACAAAAGAATTTGCAGAGAGTGAACTATGCATACAAAATGCAGTACACATTAAAAAATGGATGAAAAGTAACAATTTTGAAACAAGTCCTTAAATCTTCCAGTTTCTCAGCACACAGAAAGTCCAAAAATACATATTTATTTCTTTTTTTTTTCTTCAAGAGTATTCCATCTACTATGAAGGAAAATTCTGAATTTAAATACTTTAGAGGACCTCTCTGACAGCATAAAATGTGTAGTATATGCCAAGTTTTAGGAGGCTTGTAAAATGTTATTCATTGATTTTTTTTCTTCTGTGAGTTTGAACCTTGCGGAGAGACTAACTGTTGAAGGTGTTATACTCCTAAGAATTAAACGTACTCATAATTACTTCTGAGAGTGTGTTAAAGAAAAAAAACAAAACAACCACAACATGCTGCTTCTCCTGAGCTGGAAATTAACCTCCTACCTCATCATCTTTCTGATTTTATGAAAAAAAAAGTGTCTAAGAAGAGAGGAATCTACATGACATCCTTTAAAAGTCTATGTTAAATGTTTATTAACAATGGTGTAAAGACTAGAGTTTTTGTGGGAACTATTCAGTTTAAAAGAGAAGCAGCACAAGAACATCTTAAAATCCAACAAAGTCCCTAAAGAAAATTCAAAGCAAAGAAAAGAGAAACCTGAAGGTGTCAAATGGATTGGCTGTCTAGACACAAATCTGAGCACAAACTGATACCATTTAAACAAATGTACTGCAATTGAATTGCAAGCTAGATCCATAAGAATAATTGAATGTTAAGTGAGATCCATAAAAACACTAAAGAGATTTATTAGTGACTTACAATAAATTGATAATGATAAAATCTTCAAATTCTTCTAGTCAATGGCTTCCAGATGTTCACTGTTCCCTTTACTGTAGGGAATCCAAAGACCCATGGATATATGTGAGGACAGATTAATATACTTTCAGGCCATTTTAAAGCAAACTAGTTCATCTATAGTGTAGTACTGTTTTATTCTAATATTTTTGTTCATCTAAGTATCAGTAAGTAAGAACATTTTATGAGCCTGAAGAGATAAGCATGTTCTTATTGGGTTTTTAATATGACTAAGTCTATTTTTTAAAAATCTCCCAATATACCTGTCTGCTCTGTTTAAAAAAGCAGTAGCACAAGAACAGGTGATTAATGTAGTTTTAAAATCCAATAAAGATTATTGTATGCAACATAGATTTCATATATGTGAGAACTGCGGAGGATCTCACACCTGCTGGGTCTTGTGTGTGCTCAATGTCCTTATGTAAACTTGTTGTATTCATTACTGTGAAGTTCAAGTGATAGATTTATATTTAGTAATTGATTAAATATGAGATTACTTTTACGTAAATTTGGCAATCAAAAATGAAATATCTTGTCTTAGCTTTCTGTTTCGACAATTAAGAGAAATGTTCTTCCAGAAAGTGTTTCAGTTTATCCCAGAAAAGATATCAAATACAGTGGTGATGAATTGCCTTTTGGGAGTTTGCAATTTGCCTTTAGAAGGTCTTAGCTTCAGGGAATACAGAAGGATCCTAGATGATTAGCTTAAGTTTGACACCTAGTTCTAAACATTAATATTATATGAAAGAAATCATGCCCTTAAGTTACTATAAACATTAAAGTGTGAAGGGTCACTGATCCATCTACTTGACTCAGTAACTGGTCTATGAGGAGTTTACAAGAGTTACTTGACAGTAAGACACAAAAATCAAACAGTGGTCAGCTAAGGAACAGGGTTTTTTTCTGTATGGAACTTTTCAAGCTTTTTAATTTGACCTCGGTTTATGTCTTCAAGGAACTAGATGACTATGATTTCCTAACTTTAGATGTTAAACATATTACTTTTCCCTGAGGATAAAGAACATAAACCCTGAGAGTAGATTTTCAGCACTATGTTTAAGTGTAGTTAAAGAACTGTGCTGTGTCTTTATTAAATGTGGAACTTGTACTGGTCTGACCTCTACCATAGGATAGCTCCTAGTGATGAATGAACTCTATTGGGATAGGTAGTTCAATGTTGCTTTCTGCCTTGGAAATACAATGTGACTACACTGCTCCTAAGGCAAATGTTACTCTCTCAGAATAATCTGCTGCAAGTTATAATTTGCACATTCCAACCAGTCATGCAGTGAAAGCTAAAGAGAACCTTGTACAGGAAATCAAGCATAATGGGTCATGTTTTGTGCTACACTGTTCAGTATTAAGCACAGGAAAAATAAGATATATATGATATGAAGAGAAATCCCATGTGCATTTGAACACTTCTTACACATGAAGACTTCTCTGTAGTGAATTAGTATGACATGAAAGAATGGGCTGGAGTATGAATAATGTGCAAACAATCTGTCATTTAAATTATCCTCTAAACATAGGTGCTGTGGTTGCACTAAAACTATACTATAATTACATTAGTTTCATAACAATTATGATGCATATAACCTTGGTCAGTGTTAAATAACTATGAAAGGCTGTAACCTATGTACTGATGCATTGTGATCCATATAAATACAAAGTATATTAAATACTTGGTTTGTTTACCATTACTGTTAGGCTCATTATTAATTTAAGATGACATTTATAATTAATAGTGTTAGACTTTATGCCTTAAAATAATGACACTCCTCAGATAAATAATCTGTCTATATAGTATTTACAGAAATAAGCAGTTCATAAATGGTTTTACAGAATGAAGAGCTACCTTATGATTTGCTTCCAAGAACTTATAGAAGTGGATGATCACACAACTCTTCAAATGTGCTTTCAGAGCTTCACAAGATGAGTACCCAACAACTTTTTTATTGTTTTCTTTTGAAATCTTTCAAAAAAAAAAAGTAATCACAAAAAATTTATAGTTAATTTGAAAATGGGCTGAGTACAATTTTTAAATTAAAGTGGCATTTTGTTAATTGCTATGCTCACATTAAGTATTTAAGATGATAATTAATTATTTTCTATCCTCTTAATTGAAACATTACAACATAGTTACTATTTAATTAGAAAGCACATTAATTATATATTAAGGTCTTCATTGTTTATATACTCAAGTCTCCTCTTTGAAGCAAATTCAGTGGTAAAGAAGCCAAGGCTTAGCAGAGCATTCTGGCATGAAGATGCAGCAATATCAGTGCTGTTGTGACTTCCTGTGATTTGCCTGGGCTAAGCATGGATCAGTGAACAGCTTTATGGGAATTCAGACTGCCATATTCAGATGAGTCATAAGAAAATTCAGCTTCAACAATATTCAGAATGTGTTCACCCAGACACAGACAATGTGTAATCAAACAAAAACATGATGTATTACTAATTACCATGGAACATCCTTACTGCACAATAAATCTGAAAAATCAATTGGACAAGAAACAAATTACCTGCCATTCATTTTTTCTGGTGTAGTTTATATTCTAATTTTCTGAATATTTATTGAAAAAATGTAAATGTATAATAGTAGCTTTTTAAGATATATTTCAAATAGTTTGCCCTTCTCTAAGGTTATTAATTTTGGTAATTTATTCTCCGGATATATATTGAATTCTTGTGTAAAGGTGGAAATAAGTTTAAGTAGCTTGGAACTGGTAATCCTCCAGAAAATCTCTACACTAACAATGCATGAAACTTAAAAACAAAAAAAAAAGAAAAAGTTTAATGCAAAAACATACAGGCAAAGAAACTGAAAACACCCAAGCCCACAGAAATTGCTTGGCAAGATGCAGGCTTAAAAGGAGCACAATTTAGAAATATTCTAGAAGAAGAAACAAAACTAAACTAAACAAGAAATTAAATATTTTTGTCAATCATAAAGTTATCACAGCAACAATTTTTCTAAATTGTCTCAGGCATTCAGAGTGTGACACATTAAAGTTAACTTCATGTCATAGAGTCAGTGTATAAGGGAAGAAGTTCTATTTTCACAGTTCTATTGCTGAATCTTTTTGTTTTGTTGTTAGGTTTTTTTTTTTCCGATATGTGTGCAGCCCCTTGTTTTTGTATTTTCATTCCTATATTTTCTGATCTCTTTTCAAATATAACAAGATATCAGTCCTAGACTAAACATGTTAGGATTCCTTTTCCCCCTGAGATCCCTCTAGTTCTATTAACATTTTTTTTGTCTTTTTGGATCCCAGCATTTTTTTCATCTCTGCCAAGAGACGGGAGGTGGTAGAAGTGGAAGAGTTGTTAGCTAGACAAGATTTGACAAAATTCCAATGCAGAGCCAATTCCCTGCTTCTTCCTATGTCTGAGGAAGGATATTAACTGATATTGCTGTGGTATGTGCAAAAAGCCTGGAAGACTTAAACACATGAGAGAAATTCCCAAAGTCATCTCCTAATGACACAGAAATACAAAACCAGAAATAAAAAGTACCAAAGAATTAAACAGAAAATAAAAGTAATTTTAATTTTTAACTTATATGCCAAGTTCAAACTGCTATTTGTATGTGAAAACCTGACTTCATCTGGAAGTCAAAAGACATGTTACTGAATTTATTAAGATCAGGATTAGACCTCTCAGTCCTGTTTTAAATGAAAGGTTGGAGTTGAATTCGAGTTATATCTTCCACTGAAATGGAAGATCACTAAGTCTGGATAGATTTTCCCTCAGTAGGGGTTAACTAATTTATGCCAGAAATAAGCACAATTCCAAACAATTTAATACAATTTTCTATAAGAGAAAATATACTATAAATGGCTCCTAGAACTGGCATGATCCCTTTCTTGTTGCCATGACTGTGTCAATGACCACACCTGAGAACCTCATTGGTAGGGAGGTAGGCTGGTAGGAAGAGGTAAGTACAATGTAAAACATTAGGAGTAACATAAAATCTTGGGCCATATCTACCCTGCTGCAATTATATACTATGGGAGAATTGTACCAAAGCTGCTACAAGATCTAACTGACTGTAAACCAATATTAACCTTTGTACCAAAAGTATAGCTCGTAAATCAGAGATACTTCTATTAACTTCAAGGTCTGTCTATCCCACAGATTACAGTGAGATAAGTGTGGATTTACCTCCTGTGGGATGTTCTGTTACAATATCCATATGCATCCTTTTACTCCATGGCAAAGGTGCAGTAGAACCCATCAGCCAAAGGGAATAAATTGCTCTACCTCACATTTGCTGAAAGTGGTTACTTCACAGTAATAGCTAGAGTGATACAAATTCACTACTTACCTTACAGTGACATTCCTTGTGCCAGTTCCTGTGGGATTATGAATGGGCTTTCTCATATTTACTTAACCATAGGGATTTGTGTTTCCATTTGGAAACCTAGAGCTGACTGAGATGAGAGTGAAATTCAATCACCACTGTATATAAAGTATTAACGAAATACTATTGTAGTATTATTGTACTGCAGAATATTTCTCAGTCTTATTGTGCAGTGGGTTTAACCAGTCCCTAGATACAACACCCTTCAAAAATATTTAGAAATGGTTTAGAGTGATTTATTTAAAATCTAAACAATATAAAAAGTGGACAGAAACTGAAATACATTAATGAAAATTCCAATTACCTAAAAGTGCCAGGTGTTGTGTTGTAGGATATTTTTTGTAATCACAGGTGAGTAGGATTATAGGAAAGTGATCTTCTCCTAAATGGAGCTATATCTATAGCTGCGTTTGTGATATGAGTTGTTTTGCCTCTTCTTTAGCTGATTTTAAAAAATCCTGTAGAAAATAAACTTTTGACACTGAAATCGTCCCAAAGGACTAGTGAAGACTGGATGTTTCATGACAAAAAACACTGAAATTGTCCCAAAGGACAGGTGAAGTCTGGATGTTTCATGACAAAAACTAATTTTTTTTTCAAACTCCCAAGCTCAAATATAAATATATAAACTCGTTTCACTACATTAATTGAAATATTTCTCTATTTTACTATAAAAGTATATGAATTATGACATGAAAAATCATGTTTCAGAGTACAAATGCTTAAAATGTCATTTTAATTTTAATGGAAAGTTTTACAAAACCAATTCAAGGGACATATATTTTTGCCTCAAGATAAAACAGTACAACTCTACCTTTCTGAAATCAGTGTGGATGCAGAATAATAACTCTTTATATACCACACTGCATGGTAGTTATCATGCCAGATAGATACAAATGGCATCTATTTTATAAGTACAACTAGAGCCTAATATGAGAAAATGCATTGTCCGGAATATGTAATGATAACGTCTAGAGACTTCTTCAAAGCCAGTTTTTATGGGGTAAAATATGTTTTCCACTGTACAACTTTAAGGCCGTATGTTCATTTTGAAGTTTTATTCAAAATGGATTTTAATAGTATCTAAAAATGTTTTTCTTTCTTTGTAATCATCACTGTTGAATCAAAAATACATTGTTTCATTCATATTATCTTCTTGTGCAGTCCTTGGGAGAGATGGGGAAAGGTATAGAAGAACTATACAGAGTACTCCTCAGATGCTGGCCATTGAAGAAGCTTGACCCTCATGATCTCTCAGCTTTATACTGAATATGATGTGTATGGGATCAAATGCCTTGTTGGTCAGTTCAGGGTCACCTGTCCTGTCTGATCCTCCCTGAAGGTGTAGACTTTTACCTTCTGCACCCTTAACGTAGTACACAATATTTAGCAGTGACTTTGGTCTGCACACCAGACCTTGATAGAAAGTCATAGTGTTATCACTGTTAGAAGCAGACACTGTCTGTAAAAATCTGCTGTTAACTTCAGACAGTGCAGTTAGTTAGATGAGACTGAGCTGAAAAATAAAATCACTGAACAGAACTGTTCTGTTCTAACTCAAACCAGGAAACATAGTGACTTTATTAAAAAAAAAAATAATCTGACAGATTTTAAATGATAATACTGTTAATATTCAATAATTCTAGTGAAAGCAATTACAGAGAACTGCATATATACAAAAAATACATAATATTAATTGGAATTTACAAAATAGATGTCTGTATCACATACAGAATCACAGAGGGAAAGAAGAGAGAGTAAGTTGTAAAAAACAAACGCCAGTTGCGAATTAAACTCTTCAGTGTTGTAAATATATGTCTTTGCCAAATATAACAGCTGTTCATGCAGGAAAAGTATGATCAGAAAGTTCATCAGCAAACAAAAACTTTCCAGAGAGAAACATTAGTAGTCAGCAGACAATCTTGCTCACAACTGCATATTATAGACATAAACTAAAGAACCTTAAGTATTCAAGCCAGAAGTATGACACATGAAATATTTTTATTTTTTTTTTAACACTTAACTATATGGAGGTCTTTTTAGCCATCCAGGTCACTCAAAGAATCTCCAGTGGCCATCAACTGCCACAAAATTTCTAGGGTTGAATTTCAATGCAGGTAACAAAGTAGTCTTTGTCAAGGACATAGAAATTTAGAGTGACATTATTTTTCTTAGAAAATGTAGAAAGCAATGTATAAAGATACTCCAAAGCTGCTGACTTCTGTGTATGCAACAGATTCTTGCTTGGAAGGCCCTATCAAGCCCCAAGGTGGCTTAAAGCCAGCCTTGTTTCTATTCTTGATATCTTTGATCCAATCACAAGAACAGCGTGAAAATATGGCCTTTTTTTCCCCTGAATAAATATTTGGCTTCAGTTTTGTTATCAATTACTCATGGTATTAACTGTATCTGCAATATTACAAGGAAAGGGGTATCTCTGTTACCCTGATTCTCAACAGTAACAGATGCTTCATATAATTTATGATGACAGAAAATTATTAGCTCTGTCTTATATTATTTCTTGATAAAGGGGCAGCTCCACTTATAAATGAAGCAATTTTAAGATGTTCTTATTTATTAATTTTACATTCTATTTTGGCAATTTAAGATAACCTTGCTATTGCATTTACTATCCTATCTATACTTGTCAACAGGGCTTACTGTAAATGAGAATTATATGGGATGTAAGGGTAACATAAACTTATGAAACAGTACATAGGATGAATGCAGTGTAAGACATGCTTTAGAAATACTAAGAACTCAGAATGAAACTTAGACTGGAAGAATGTCTAGCTCATTTCTATTTGCTGGACATTTTGTTAATCTGGATTTAATCCTCTTAAATTTTTCACATCTGAACTTCTTCAATATTTCTTAAATTTAGAGCCAACATATTACTGCAGGTCAGTCTGAAGTCTAAATAACTTCTTAAGTTTGCTCTGTCAGACATTTATGTATTGGTGTACATGTTTGTAGTGTTCATTATTGTTTACAGCATCTTCTAAAAATCTTCAGACCACAATGATATGAATGACAATGATTTTTATATGTTCCATTTACTGTAGCAAACTGAAATTTCCTCTCTTTTCCATATTTTTATTATACAGTGGAAACCTCTCAAATTTTCAGTCAGAAGATACCTCTGGAAAAGATATATCTGTCACTTGACTGTTGTAATACACAAGTACCCAAAAGGACGCCTTTGCACTTGCAAGAATTTTATGTTTGACCAACTTCATGCTATATAATTCCAGAATGTCACGTATTCATATGGAAGTACAAATAATGATGCCTACAGAGACAGAAGCATTGATAAGAAGGCAAGCAGATGAGTTTCTACAGCTGCTACTGTACAAAGACAAACATCATAAGGATCTGCTTCATTTAATGGAAAGGAACAACGGAGAACAAAATAAAAGGGAGTTGCATTAGGGTCTGCCAGAAATATCATCTCTATATATATCCTGTACCTGCATAAGCCTACAGAGTCCACTAACCAAACTGCAGCTGAACAAATGCTCTTTAAACAAATGCAAAGAGGAAAGTCTAGTGGTGATTGGCAGTGATTCTGGGATAGATAAAATCCTGTCTGTATGCTGCATCTAAAAGAGAATTTGGCAGTGTTTGACAATGGTTTGGTAATTAGATCTGTTTATTGACCAGTTCAGTAAGTAGTAGGGACATGATTGTGCCATTTCTTTTTCTTTTCTCCCCATCAGTGATATTCAACAAACATTATTTTTGACACATTTTTATGTATTTTCTTATCAGTATTTTTTTTATCACAGTACAAATAAACAGTGTTCCTGGCATTATTTTTTTTTTCATAATGTTTGCAAGATGAAATTTATAGAAATTGTTACATATTGCAGATCCAAAGCAGTATAAGAAAGAGTAAGAGAATACTTAGCAATTGATGCCAAGACCTGAGAACAGCAGCAGAAACACATTATCTTTAGCCTAATAGAGATTTCCAACATCATCTTTTGTAACGCAGAATGTGCTGCTAATGCCTAACAACCCATAGGACTTTCAAATTACTTCATCACTGGTGAAGACTATATAGACTTTTTAAATCTGTCACATTCAGGTGACCAGTATGTAAAAGGAGAAAAGGTAATGTTATTAAATTTCTAGTACTACGGAGTAAAAAAATACAAATAGAAAAAAAAGAGTAAGTACAGACCACAATTTCTTTCTACGGGTTTCATTTTTTTCATAAAACTGCTACATTTTTTAGACACAGCTTGTTATATTTCATAATTCAACTTGTACTATTCTCCAGCAAAAGCAAATACATTATAGATAGTGTTACTGTGAAATTTTAACATCTTGGTTTTGTGGATTTTTTTTTTTTTAAGTAATTTCTCCTTATAAAAATGTCCTAAAGTAAGAAAAATAAATAAAACCCTGTAAGTTTTGTAGCAGTGACATATGAACTTAACTTGAAGTTGTGGTTTTTTTTCAGTGAGTATTTTTCTGTCTTGTTAGTTTGATACATTTGATTAAACTTATACAGCAAAGAACAAAATATATTTACTGCTTGTTCCAACCCTTGTTTTTCTCAGACTTGACAGATCAGAAGCAGGAAATGATAGCTAGAAAATATGTTGCCAAATTACAAATTATCTTAAAACTTTCCTGTAGCATGCCTGGGAATCTAAGGAGATTTGTCCCCTGAAAGCACAGACAAGGCTGCTCTAACACAAACAAGAAAAAGAAACCTGTGGGGAAGAAGACAGGAAAGATTTGAGATATGATACTAGGACTAACAAAATGTCATTGATACTTACAGATTATTGCTTTATTTTTATTTTGTGTTAATACATCTTTAATCTTGGAAAAAAAATTTAGCCATAGTTGATTGTCTAATGTTTCTTTTTGATTAAGAGCTACAGAATTATTATTTTCAGAATATTTATAACCACAATCATACATAAAGCTAAGCTATACCCTGAATCGCAGAATTTTGGTATGGGTTAAGATTCTGATTTTAAAACTTTTGTTCTGCAAGATATCCGTGGTTCAAGTTCTATGTTTGAATGTATATAAAGCTAGTTTTGTTATGAATATACTCAGATGTTGGTTTACTAATTGAATCTTTGAGGGACAAGTGACTTGCAACCTTCTGAAATCATCGGTATTTTTCAGTATATCTTAAAGGGATTGAGACATTTCTGAAATGTAAATGATCTTAAGCTAAGTAGTTTTGAATGAAGATTTAAAAAATTATTACCCCTAAATACTTATTTTATGTTGTAATGCAGTGTGGTCAGGAGGGGAAAATATAGTAATTTTACATAAACTAAAATCTGTTATTCATTAATTATCCAAAGCCTCTTAGATTGCTTAGGTCAAATATAGCTAAGACTGTCTTTTTGAGTCCATTTGAATCCTTATCCATTTTACCTTTACTATGATGTTCATTCAAAATAAGAGATACTTTTATCATTTTTTTCTTTTGTAGAATTATTTTTTCTATAAAAAGAGAGATAAAATTATCTTAAGGAAGTCCATATATCTGACATGTATAGCAAGACGCATATGCTTTTCCCATCACTGGAGAGAGTAACACATGTACCAGAAAAATGGCCAATGGGAAAGAATTATTTTATATAATAGATTTTTCCTCATCTTTCTTTGCCAGATAACTTTAGAATTGTCAGAATATGTCTCTAAATATATAAAACAATTGCCACACAAGCAATTCAATGGATTTTTAACAATTTCATTATGAAGACTTGTTCCTATAAAGATCTTTCTACATAGCAGCAGGAGGGTAACCTGAGGTTCAAGCATTTCACTGGCATTCAGGAGCGCTGGAGGTTTTAGCACTCAAAATTGTTACAACCATCTCTATGAACCTTGGAAAGTCATGTAAGTATCGAATAATTCTCAAAATTATGTCATTGCTATCACGTCTGAAAAAAAAAAGAGTATATCTTTCTCAATTAAGATTGTAAAGAGCCCCATTTATATTCAGCAGTATGGATGTTATTACAATGTTCAGTCAGTTTTCTTATTGATTTTGATGCTGATTTCTGTTCCGGGTGATCTATTGGCTTTTAGTTTACTGATTACTTTGAATTCATATTTAGAGGAGAAGAGTATTGTTATTATTTATATTCAGTTCTGCTTTATTCTGGGTCTAATACACTGTGGACACAGAATTAGGATTTTTGTTTGTTTGCTTTCTTACTTGTTTTTCTTCTTTCAACTATTTACCAGCAGAAAGAAGGGCTCAGGTAAATTGCAACTCATATACATCCCAGGCATGTATGCATTAGGGTCCTAGAAGATGGTTACTCTCAGGTGGATGCTCTGAAAATTTGGGTCAAGGAGATTTGGAATTTAACATAGAAAGAAAAGAAATAGCATGTGAAAATCACATATGCTATGTTTATGATGCAAAGTTCATATCATTGTTCTAGTAAATTTTTTTCCTATATATGCTACACAAAATTTCTAATACATAAAAGACCTAACTATAAAAAAATAAAAAAGGCCTAACTGTAGCCATCTGATCCAAAAAGTCTATTAAGTATGAGTATATGATGGACCTGTGACAAAATTACTTTGGGGAGTTTTTCAATTGTATACTTTTCTCATACAAAACACAGCACATTTGTGTTTGTGTCTAAGATCTGACAGATACATTTATATATTGTGAATGATGCTTTTAAAATTGCAAGCTAGATTGCACAGTATTATAGGGAATGGCATTGTATAGCGCAGTCAAGCATAAAGAAAACAAATATAATGAAAATAAAAATGCTAGCCAATGCTGCTTTGTGCATCTCCCCTAAAGAGGACAAATAGCTTTTAGAACATTGGAAGACTTTTGCAGAGCCAACTAAATAGAGTAATCTTGACAATGCTATTCTTTACTTTTCATAGACTTTAAACTAGGTGGCCTGTTCTTTTGGAAGTCTACTGTATTCTTATTTACCTATATTGATCCAAAACTTTTTCAATTTTAGTGCTAGAATTCTTTCAGCTATAACTTCAAATTGACTCAACACTGCCAGTATTAACAGCTGACTAGGTTGTTGTACTTCATCTAAACACATGCTATCACATTTTTCTATTGCCTGTATGATAGAAACTCCAAGAGCTTACTGCAACGGTGTTACTATGGACCATTCCTATGAAGTATTAGGCAACCCTTGGAAAGGTGTTCAGTATCCACAACTGCCAGTGGGCTGAATGACATTCAGCGTATATTAGAATCAGATTCGTTGTCCTTAAAGTTGTAAAATTTCAGCAGGATGAAGGCATATTTAAATATAGTTATGTTATTGCTCCATAAAGAAAATTTTGGAAAATTGTATTTAACATTTGAAACAATTACAATATTAAAGACCTTTATGTCATTACTCATTGCACCCATTTGCACTAAATTGATATGTTATAAACTGTGTTTGGGTTAGTGTGACCCTCTTTAGCTGCTGATGTACCTTACAGGAGAGTCAACTGCTTTTTGCCTGAAATTTATAAAGCAAGTAGTAAAATTATCTTTTAAGGCAGTTTTGTGCCATTGTTGACTAGAATGGGAAAGTAAGTGCTAAAGTAAACACATCAAAGTATAATTTGCCCATAAACTCAAAATGGAAGATAAGGGAACACAGATAATTTGTAAAGAAACTATGTTTAAAGTGCAGAAAAATAAATGAAAAAACCACAGTGTGTCATCCATAAGAAGAACTTAAGTTTCTGTTCTGTTCATCACCTTATCTACTGGTTTTATTTTGGTTTGATCACAAGACTTAGATATTGAAAACAGGACTATTATAAATTTGGAATTAGCCACACTTTTAACATGCATACAACAATTTTTTTCAAAGGTTCAGTATGACATTACTCTGTATGCTAAACTGTCTCCCCTGTTCCATTTACATCAAGTTCAATGTTATACTTCTAATCTTCAAAGCTCTGTTAGTATGGCCTTAGGCTACTTCAATGATTGCCTGCCACAGAATGATGTAGCTTTTCCAGGCAATGGTTTAGGAAATAAGGAGTTCTAAAGTGCAAGGATGAGTCTTGGCAGTGTAGAAGCTGAATTTGGAATTTTGCCTGTGTACCTGGAACTCACTTGAAAGAAAAAATGAAAACAACCTCTCAAGTGTCCAGAACTAAGTGCCCAGGCTCAAATCTTTACTCTCTCCTTTTCAACATTTGTATCTTATTTAGACAAGAATTATCTAGAACATTCTAGCAGCAACATTACTGTAGAAGATACTAAGGATAATTTTATTAGTAAAGAAAGTTGGGCAGATCATAAGTATAATACAGGTGATCATTATAATTGCAACAGTGTTAATCTGTGCTTCATATAAAGCTATTCCAGGTAATCATATTAAACACATTTTTGAACCTTTGAGATCCTTGCTTAGTAATTTATGTTAAGGTTGAACAAATTAATGACTATTCAAGTATGATTTGTCTAAAAAATTAAAATCGGCACATATCATATATTCCATGTTTTTCCAGAAAACAGGTAGTATTAACATAGTTTTAAAACTTCTGAAAGAAGCTATAGTAGCGTGATAAAAAGCAAAATATTATTTACAGGTGTTTTAAGTTACACTGGAAGAATTAATCTGAACAAAATATGGTGCAATTGATGCAGAGATGATTCTGATAAAAATGTAAAAGGTGAATACCACAGAATTGATGTATGATAAGCTTGGTCCCTACAAAATGATCCCCTGTTTTCTGTAAGACTCAGTGGACAAAGTGACAAGTGGACTCAATCACTGGAAAACATTAGACTCACCTACAGTACAGGTTGCACAGACAGTTTGCATTATCATGCTGCTTATTCTGATAGAATTAGAAGTAACATAGACCTTTGCTTCAGCCACTGGTTTAAAATAAGGCCTTGCTGAGCATGTAAAATTTGGATCCTTAGTTACCAAGTCTACAAGTAGCAACTGATAATACTAATAGGTCCATGACTTAGAGAGGTATCAGACAGACTTCAACAGGCTGTCAGTTAAGGAGGTGAGGATAGTTGGGGGTCACTCTCTAGGTGATGTATTATTTTATCAGCTGGGACCCTGTACAGTTCAATGTTGGTGGGTTTAGGGTAGATCACAAAAGGTCATAACTGCCTCTCACAACAATATAGCTCCAAGGGCATAATGATGATGATATGTAGTCTAACAGCTACTTTTATTTATAGTTTTTATGGGGAACAGCAAAGAACACCTAACATAAAAATTATTTCCTACAAAAATAATGAAGAGGGAAAATTATTTCAATATAATGGTTTTAATTTATGCTGCCTTTTTTTTTTTTTCTCCACTAACTAACAATGTGATGAAAGAAATTAATTAGGGGTAAAATATTTCTCTTGTAAATGGTTTCTTGTATCTGATAAGTGTGAGATATGCCACTCAGAGACTCTTTCATCCGTAAAGCATTCCTGTTTATAGCCTGCATATAATATCTGTAGTCATCTCTCTAGTATGTTTGGGTATTACTAAATATAACTCAGTGGAAGGGTTTCTTGTACTTGAATAAAAGTCCATTGGTTTTGTAAACTCCCTGTTTTCTACACTTTGACTCAGGCTGATGAATACCAGGACAGTTATTCTGGAAACCAAAACTTAAAGCTATGATTTCAATGAACAAGGGAGGTGTGTTTCCATCACTGTTAAGTCTGTCTGATCAGAGCAGTACTGAGTCAGATCAAACAGACTGGTATTAATATCATACTTTCCAATCAGTTAGCTGTTGTTGAATGGTTCTAGGGAAGGTTAGAATGGAATGTGATTAGTTATAACATATAGTAACAAAGTAGGTGAAATTTGTTAACAGAATTCTTTAGCTTGTATGTATTAAAGTAATATATGTGTCACTGGGAAAAAACAGCATGTGCATCTTTGTGGTTTATTTTGTTTTTTTCACTGCTCAATAGACCTTCTGGTACAAAAGTCTAAGAAAATAGTTACTGTCTTTGGTCAAGTTAAGCATATCACAACAGTGAAAGGCTTTCCTTTCCGCCTCTCACACACCAACGTTTTGTGTTTTCAGATGGTTCTACTATCTACTCATACTCATGAAAACATATGAACACGTACTTAAGGAAATCTTGCTTTCTGTAACCCAGATCATCTACAGAAATAAGAAAAAAATTAAAATATTTTTAAAAAGAAAAAGGAAAAGAGTCTAGAAGGTCCTGATGCAGTCATTTAGTACATCTTCATGTTGCTAAAGAAAGAGCAACTGAGCAGTATTTCTAGAGGGACTTTAGCAGCAATGTCTGTGTCCAAAATTTAGTAATTATTAATATACCAGTGTCTTAAGTCCATGTCTAGAAATATGAGAAAAATAGACAAATTGTGTTCTATTCAATAAACCAGTCTTGCTTACCTATAGGCAGTGAATAATCTGGCATAAGTAAGAACTATCAAAGGCAAAAAAAGGAAGACACCTGATAACAGGAAAATGCATAGGATAATAATCAGTAGCTAAAGGTCTTTTTCCCAGATGTATTAGTCACTATGAAAATCCCTTGTCTCTGATTTATTGGTAAAATTACTCATGCCCCATGGTTGATTTCTGCCTCCTATATCTACATTCTCTTTACATTTTCAACTGCAAACTGAGTTTTGGGTTTTATTTTTTAACCTATTTCATTGTAGCAATACCTCAACTTGCTGCAACTGCCTCATTAATGTTCTTCATGGTTAGTCTTGTTCTTTCCAAGGCACTACTTATGTGCTAAAAGCAGTTATTTTCAATTATTAATGTTCTACAATAAAAGTATTTGATAAAAAATGGCCTAATGCAGCAAGAATTTTCATTTTCTTAAAGTTAAAAATAGATTTGCACAGGATATTCCAGGTGTGTTTGATGAACGTATATATTCTGTCATTACACTTTAAAATAATGTAACTGTAATGTCCCACTTTGTTGTATTTTTTTGAACTGGATACAGAGGATGTATCCTTCCATTCCATCCATTTACAGGAGCCATCCCACCATGTTTCCATCATAGTCTTGCAGGCAAATACATATCTCTAACTCATCTTGTTTATTCCTCATGCTAAGTAAGTTTGCATAAAGGCATATAAATCGAACTGACCTACTGTCTGCAGTGGCTGCAATTCCTTTGTGTTGCTCCTAAGTTGCTCTGTTGGAGGCCTGGGATCCATGTCTGGACTCTGGGCATCTCTTGATGGCACTGTCATCAAACAGGTAGGAGTGGGATGGATTGAGATTCCTCACCCCCTGTAACTTTAGCTTAAAACCCTCTTCAGCAGCTTGGCAAGCTAGTGAAGATGCTCTTCTTCTCCTACAGATGAACTCCGTCAGACTACAGTTGACCAGATTTCTTAAAGTGAGTCCTGTGGTCTAAGCCATTGGAGGATGGGTTTGATACTGGTTTTGTATATATCTGTATGTATTTTATTTAATTGTTATTATTTTCCTTAAAGATGTTTTTAGTTTCCTTTTCTAATACATAAATCTCTCTCCTTTATTATTTTTCTCTTCCCCTTTCGGAAGGGAGAGGGCTTAAGAGAGAACATCTGTTATTCATCTAGTGGCTGGACCATCCTCTAAATTTGATAGTCACATTTGAATTTAAACTGACAAAATTAAGTGAATAGATTTATTTAAGATGTACTGGATTAAACTAGCTATACTCTGTCTTGTCACTGATGTTTTGGATGTGACCCTATATGTAGGCTTTCTTTTCTGAAACACCACAGTTTGATAAACAGATAATTTATATAGCATAAGTAATATCTTGTTCTGCCTGCTGTGAATACTGCAATTAACCTGACTCATGGGACATGACTGTCATGAAATACATTATTTGACAAGCATCCTAATTACTTATAGCAAGTCCAAAGACTGTAGTTGAAACAAATCTGAATGCCATATGTCATAAAGTTTGCTGTAGTTTTCTTCATATAGTTTTCCATTTTTTAAGGGGAAAAATGATTTTGTGGAAAACTCTCCTTAATCATGTAAGTTCACAAATGCTGAACTAATGCTGACAGTTGTATATCTTGGGATTCATGCTACTGTTGATGGTTTAGAAACTTTAGAGTTACTGGAGTGCTATATCGTTCTAGAGTAGATATTGCTTATCAGGTGGTTGAATAAGATGAGTGAAAGTTTGACAAAGATAAAACTCTTGCTCGGGCATAATCATTTCAGTTTGGGAACTGAGTTTGAACCCAGATCAATAAAGCAAAAACATTGTTACTAAAAATTTTCCTCTACTCCTTTGCCATGCACTCATCTGTGAAAGTTATCAAAAAAATCACACTAATATTAATATTCCAGTAAAAATGGATCAGCACAAAAGTGACTGTGAAATATAGTCAGAATTTATCCTGAGTCATCACAATGTGGTACATTAGAAAATAGTCAATCTCTTTGTTTCAAGGAAAGAAGAAAAGGTTGGGGATTTTTTACAGTCATCTATTCTGGTTTCAAAAATGTTCCAAGACGTTTTTTTTCACCAAGTTTCTTAGATGGTTGGCCTTCTTAGAACAATTAAAATTTCTGTTAAATGTATTTTCTTTAATGTAGAAATGAAATAAATTATACCCAAAGATCTTTTGTTGTTTTCTGTTTTGTTTTGTTTTTTTTTTTTTTTTTTCTGTTATTTCACATCTATTTAAGAACATACAAAGCTGGGAACAGTTCCAGCTCAAAATGAAGAAATTTTGTACTGAAAAAAAAAGTTGAAACTATGAGCACTGTCACATGGAGAATAAATGAGGCAAATTAATTCTGTGGGTTTTTTTTCTAAAGGTGAAAATACTTTAGAACATGAAAAATATGGATTTAACTAATTGATTTACACCCTGGAGATACACTATTGACCTCCAAACTTATTACAAGGCAATGTGTGGAATGTCACCCTTTCCATCTGCACACAATAAACTACTTTTTTGTTAGGGATAAACTAAAAGTTATAAAAATATATTTCTATACTGGATAAGGCCAAATGTTAATTTATCTGTGTATTCTCCTGCCAGCTGTGGAGAAATGCAGATGGCAGAAGCAAATTACAGTGTGTATATATATATAAACATATTTTAAACTCCCAAGTAAATACTGATAGATCTTCACAATATTCTCCCAGCCTCCAATAACTGACATCTTAGTTACATCATGAAATATGGTCATATTTTTCTAGTACACAGACCTCTTTCCTTTTCATGAAGTTTCTCCAGTTGTCCCTTGAGTTCCTGTAGAATTTTAGCACTCCCACATCTTGAGCCAAGGAGCTTCACAGCTTAACTACGGACTGTCAGGAAGTACTTTCTTTTTTCTGAACTTGCTACCTACTGCCTTTAGCTGATGCTAGTTTATGATTCATAAGGTTCAGTGATCAGCTGATCCCTCCTCACAGCTTCATGACTCTATAAATGTTCTCTGAGCCTCTCTTTTTTTCTCATTTAAGGATGATGATGTGGCACTTTTATGTTTACAAAGAATGACTTACATTGATAAGTATATATATCTATGAACATAAACATTAAGTATGTGGATATGCTTTAGAAATGTAAATATCAATCTTTTGCAGAAATTAGACCCCTATTTTGCCAGGATTTTTCAGGTATTTTATACTCTAAGGAAATGTAAAATACAATGATCACCAGAGGATTGCATTGCAGAAGATCTTTACTGGCTTTGACCTGACACAGATACTCTTTGTCAGTCACTGACCACAGTGCTTTAGAGGGCGGGAAGCATGTTGATTATCTGGATGCCATGAAATAAAACAGAGCCTAGGTAAATTAGATTTTTTTTTTTTTCTGTAAAAAAGAGGGGTCTGTTACTAACTTGTGTCATGAGTTGTTATGATTAGCTAGGTTTGTAGGAGGCTTGTTTTTCTTCAGTATGGGCTAAGTATGCTCATTTAGTATTTTTGTACCAAAATTTCAGCTAAATATTAGAGCAGATCCTCCTGGAAATTATACTAGGGTACATGGAAAATAAGGAGGTGAATGGTGACAGCCAATATGGCTTCACTAAGGGCAGGGTTACAGCACCAGTGGGTAAGAGAAGATCAGCTGATGTCATCTTCCTGGACTTGTGTGAAGTATTTGACACTGTCCTGCACAACATCCTTTTCCCTAAATTGGAGAGACATGGATTTGACAGATAGAGCAACTCAAAAGAGTTGCAGTCAATGGCTCAATATCCAAGTGGAGACCACTGATGAGCAATGTGCCTCAGGGGTCAGCACTGTTTGACATTGTCTATGACATGGACAGTGGGATTGACTGCACCCTCTGCAGGTTTACTGATGACACCAAGCTGTGTGGTGCAGTAGACACACTAGAAGGAAGGGATGACATCCAGAGGGGCCCTGACAGGATTGAGAGGTGGATCCATGTCAAACTCATGAAGTTCAACAAGGCCAAGTGCAAGGC
>VWZY01001785.1:251782-323788 GCA_013399075.1 Chloroceryle aenea
TTTTTCAGAATAAGACAGCAAGACATGGCACTCAGTCATTCTCTTTCATTCCCTTGAAAGACACAATCATCAATATAGGCACTTCCGTTTCCTTGTGGGCTCTCTAAGTGACTATATAAATACTTAAATGCAAAGCAGAACAGCTCTATCCAAAGGTTCTGCAAAAGCTCTGATATGGAGCAGTGGGTGGCCTGGCCTCTTAATTAATGCAGAGCTTGAAATCTGTGTTCTGAAATTGATTGTGTGGATTTAAACTTTGACAGGGTGTTCACAGCTTAGAATTATTAGGCAGGAAAAGAACATCTCTTCACTATATTTAGCAGTCTCAGCTGATACTGTTGGGGAAACTTCACCTGCATTTGCAAGGTATTAAAAAAAAAAGAAAAAAAAGAAACTTTGTGATGACTTTATTATTTCATTTCTTTCTTTATTACCCCCATCTGTCTAACTTTTGTGAGCAGTGGACTCTGATGATATTTAATAGTAAAAAAATTAGTATGTGCACATTTATCTACTTCTCTATAAATTATTAAATAGGCAATATTTGCATTTGGATAGCTCAAGAAAAAAAAAAGAATACAAAGAAAAATATTACTGAAGCTAAAAATAACTTTTAATAGTAACTACCAAAACTGTTGATTCCTACTGTTCTTGTAATTCTGCTTCTATTAAGCTGCAGCTTAAGCTACAATTTCTTATTGAACAAAAATTTAGGAAGTGTTAGAAGCTTTGAAGTTTTTTTGATGTTGTAGATTAGAAACAGGTGAAAGCTGGGTGGGAAAAAAATAATGTGTGTAAATTAAGAATAAAGCAGTTGAGAGTCGGCATGATTTTATATCTAATTATTTAGTGCTTTTCTTGTTTCCTGGAATTGACTAGGCCTATTTCTCCATCTTTAGGATAGCTTTTATGCATCATATTTTCTTTAAAAGAGTTCCTTTCCTGACATGTTATATACTTAACCTGGTACAAGACTGCTTTAGTCAGTAGGTTCTATATTTTTAATTTGTCAAGTGAATGAACTCTCTTATATTCAGAGCTTCAAAGAAAGGTTTAGTTTTGATTTTCAAATAAAGACAGACTGCAACAGGGAAGCTGCAGATCCAGTGGTGGTGTTAGCTCAGTGCAGCTGAAGCTACAGGAATTTTACAGCTGACATCAGCGAAATTATGGTATAATTATAGTGATTTTCAGTTTGGTTCTTTGCAAGCATCTGTGGGCACTTAATTATGTGTGAAAATACTCAGACTGTATGAGAGAGTGGGATTTTTGCATGGGTGCATGGCCAATTAATATAAGATTCTTTATCATTATCACCTGACATTAATGACATGTAACTTCAGTGCAATACACCTTGCATAATTTTAGTGATTTCAGAGTATGTTCCACATGATTAAGGACTGCAGACTGAGCTCAGCTATTTTATGAACTCTCTTCATTATACGTAGTGTGTGAATTTTGAATATTACACCTCTGGGTGGGTCAGATTTTATATGCTTTGTAATTCAAACCTGAATATTTGAAAAATATTTTTATTCAATAAATCTAAGAAGAAAGATAATATAATATTAAAGTATAAAAACATTTAAAATTATTATTAAAATTATTATTAAAATTATTAATATTAAAATTAGTAACCATGGAGTAATTAATCATATGTATGCCTCTAGATCAAGATAGGATTAACTTGAATGTCTAGTAAAATAAAGCTTTCAGGTGTTTGTTTCTTTTGTGCTATTTTCTGTCACTTGTATTGTATATTTCCACATTCATCAATTTTCTTCAGTATTTTTTATAGTCTAGTCTTGTATAAGACAATATTTTTCCCCACCAAAATTCTTTTAAACTTCTACTATGCTTTTTAGAAATAAGACCTCTGGGTAGAGAATGAATTATTAGTGCTAATACCACTGCTGAACTTTAGTCTGTAGAAAAGTTCAGTCCAGCATATGTAATCCAAATCCTTGCTTCTCCGGAGTACCAGGACCTTTGTTCTGCCTCACCAGTCATTACTTGTAAGGATATAAGCTCTGACTTTGAAAGTTGTTTGACTTTTCCTTTTCCAGAACAACTTTTTTTTATACATATAATTTATTCTGTATTACACCTCTCTTTTTCCCTGTCAGTTTCACAGAAAACAAATAATTAAAATAATTCCATGATGTTTATTTTTTCCTTTTTTTTTTTTTTTCTGTATGATGGGTCCTTTGTTGCAGTTTAATTTTGATAGTAGATGGAATAGTTTGCTGAGTGTTTATATTGTATTATTATGACATTTAAAAAAAAAATTCAAATGTTAAGGAATTATCTCGTCCAGAAGAATTTTACTGAAAAATGTTATTAATAGTTAAATTTCAGAAGTTAATTTAATTTATTCATGTCTGTATATATAATGTGTTTGTGTTTATGAGATCTTTTGTACTAGATTAGACAAATTACTTACCTAGCACAGTATCCTTTATTCCAGAAATGATGCATACTAGAATTTTAGTGAATGAAATACATCATTATATATCCAATACTCACTCTCCTACTACATCTCCTGACGTCCAACAGCATTACTTTTAAAAGCTTTCCTGGATAAGAAATACATCTGTGTCATATTAACAGTGGGAGTGGGACGTTTACTTGCCCGAGCCCAAGGGGTTCTCTGAGCACTTTTACTAAGTCTAAGGTGTGCCTGAGACTCCTGTCTCAAAGCCCTGGCTGAGGGGCTTGCAACTGACACTCTTGTGTCTATCTCAGAGCCTTGCTGTGGGGCTCCTGATGAAATGGTAGTTACCTGTTTCAAACTCTGGTTCAGCACTTAACACTGAGACAGTTTAAAAGTTAAACAGATAAGTTTGATTTATTAAAGCAACAGATAGGTTCAGAGTTGCCATTGATAAATGCACTGACTTCAAAAGGATAATCAAGCTCAAGTAAAGAATTCCTGGGTAACGCCCAATGCAGTCAGAAGTTCATGGTGCCTGGAACAGGCCTATTTCTACCTTGAATTTTTTGTGACCCATTATTATTGTCTTCATCATTTCTTCTGTTATGTGAATATGTTTTCAACTAGTGAGTGGAGGTGTCTTGTGACTTCAGTTTGTTCTCTCAGTTTTCCAGGGCAGACACCTAGCTTTTCTTCTGGAGATGCTTGATTTCCCAGTACTTATGGTGAGAAGACATAGTCATGTTAGAAGAACACCATTATCTCCCATGGATTTATGTGGCTTCTTACCTCTCTCCCCTGTCAGTATGAAAAAGTAAGAAGGTGGAATCGGGCAGTTTAGGTACTTTATTTAAGGATAAATGCCTAGAATTGTGTTGAGATGCTCTAAGTGCTGGGGAAAAAAATAGTATTATTTTTTAAGCTGTATCTAAATCAATGTGTTTCAGATATATGCAGCAGCTAGTATTTAATAATATATAATAATGTAAAAAAATCCAAAGTAAGAGGTTGTTCAAAGGTAAATGAGTGATATTTTTTAAAATTTACTTTCTTTTCTACTTTAAAATGGAAATATTTACAATATTTACAGTGACCAACATTGCTATGCAGGTATCCTATATTGCTGATGAGTATATGGAGTAAAGGTGTCTTAATACACTAACTGGTAATACACTTTGTCAAAAGACAAAGTGCTTAAATACACTAACTGGATTTCCAAAAACAGTTAAGATAATTTACCTCAGATGTCAGCAGATTAGGTTGACCTAGACAGATTTCAGTACTGCTTTGAACAGATGAATAGTCTTGCAAAGTATCTCTGTTTGTACCTGGACTGACTATTACTATGTCAGACTGCTGTCTGAAATGTCATGTTTTTTTTGAAACAAATATCTTTGCCTCACCTGAGTCATTGTTTCACTTTTTCAGTAAGATAGGAGAAAGCATTGTTGCCTCAGTTATACTTTCAGGCTTTCTTTACAGATATAAATAGGTAAAAACTTATTTACTTTTAAAAATAAACAAACAAACAAATTAGAAATCTGTAGGCCTAGACAATAGTTTTTATTCTTATATGAAGATGCTAGCTTCTCCTAAGTTTCTTACAGTAGGAGCCTGAAATGGAAAACTGTGGTACCATACCAAATCATATCCCACATATACTCCAACTTGATCACACAAAGTTACAAAGCTGTAATTGAAACGGAGTAGAAACATGAATTTATCTGCTGCTATGTTACTCAATATTATAGTTTACAATCCCAGTAGACATGTAAAACTATGTTCTTTTCAGTGAAACTGTCTACTTCAACATTCCAAATTGGAAAGAGTGTTCAGGTAGTGCTAAAATAATGTATTTTCAAAATGCAGCTGAAAAATATGAGGTCCAATCCAATTCCTCATAGTTTGAAGGATAAAATTATTAAATCTGACTGAAATAAACCTTAGGCTGTTATTTTCACATGGCTTTCACAAACAAAAATAACTAAGTTGTACATAGATAAGTGGGAAGTTGCTGAATTCTAGACCATCGAAGTGATTTATAATATGAATCTGATTAAATATATGAAAATATCAGGGTCACTGAATATTGCCAGGATGAAAGTCTCAATTAAACCTTTAGCATCCTTAATATTTCTGGCTTCCCATCTGGGTGATTTCACACGTAATGTAGGGCGAGATTCATATATTATTAACTAATTAATTAGTTTCTACCATATGTGAAAACCTTTGGCATGAAACACCTCCCTAGATATTTCAGGTGTCTAAAAGTACAGACAAAGGACAAAGGGGAAGAGTACTCAAAGTGAAAATCATGCTCTCATTTACCTTTGTCATAATTATAGCTCATATCAAGCTCAATTTTCATGAGTAGTGTGCAATGAAACTTCCATATAGTAAAATGTGGAAAGTTCCCTGCAGGCTTAAATTTACTGCTACCTTTTATATTCACTTTTTAAAGAAGTCAAGCATAAAATTTACTCATGTTAGTCCCTTTGCACCCATTATAAGCAGAGGGCAGGGATCACATTTAGCTCTTGGTTACACACGTACAAGGCTTCTGACTTCAGTAGAATTTCATAGGCTAATATGAAATAAAAATGTTTCTTAGAATGTACTCTTCACTTTCTCTGCCTTCTTTGTGGATGTAAGAGCCTGGCTATTGTGTACCTCAAACTTGTGTGGTGATAAGGTCTGGAAAGACCTGTTTGGAGGGGAGAAGTGTTGATTGCTCCCAATTTCTCTGTCATCCCCCTTTGGGCTCCTTGCAGATATACTTTAACAAAAGGAAGACATAAGTTCTGCATAGGTGGGACTCTGTCTTTTTTGTTGGCTAAGTGCTCCTGCTGACTGTGCCATGGGGGAGGTGGGTGACAGACACCACACTACTTCAGCTCATGGGGCTCATTCAAATCAATGCCACTTCCTGTGGAAATTTGGAATATCACTCAGGTATCTCAAGAATATAAATGGGCAGAAAAATATTGATCATGGTGCACCCACCACCGAAAAACCTAAAGACTTAGACTGATCCAGTGAGATGTTGCAGGATCCATGGGTGGTGATAACGTTTTCTCTTTATCTTTCTCCCTCTCTCTTACTCACTCTCTCACTCTCCCTATCTTTACCTCTTTTCTAATAACTATTCTTTTTCCTCAAAATTTAGTTGCACCATAAAACAATCACCAATAAAAATAACACCTTTATCCGTAATGTTTGTTGATTGTTTCTTTAGGTAAAACAAATAAATTGTTTTGTTATTGTTCCTCAGAGTCATTTTCATGACTCTGCCACCTCAGTGACCCTGCCATGCAAGGACAGCCTCTTTGGGGCATCTTTATGATTGACTTCCCGCATTGTCTGCTGAGTGGGATGAGACAGTGAAAGAATAGCAGTGGAAGAAAAGCAGGCATATTGAATCAGTTTTGCAGGTGATACAAATAAAGATTAATTTGAACAGCAACTGACTCTCTGCATAGAGAAAAACTTTCACCCCATATCATCATATCTTAAGTTTCAAACCATGTTAAAATTAGTACTTTAAGTGAACTAATAGCTTGTGGTATTTTTTGGTAGTGCATTAAAACTTTTTACCTTATCGAAATATTCCCTCAAAACTTCTAATTTGATGAAAATCCTGGTTTAGACACTGGTCTTGTTTTTATAGCACTTTATAGATAAACTCAAGTGAAATAAAAATCTAAATAACTGTGCAAAAATTGATGTAAGTGATATATACAAACTGTTTGCCTGTGGAGAAAGTGCATACTTGTTGCAGATGTGTGTGAAGTGTTAAGACAGACTAGAACTGCTTACTTCAAAAGATAAATGGAGCTTTATACCTGTGCACAAACAATTACACAGGATTGGTATTCTCATTACAACCTCTTTGTGAGTAGGTGGTCTCTGCAAGAAACTGATTATACTGAATGTTGATTACTTCCTAACACAAGAGAAGCAATATGCAGAAGTGATAACTGAGACACTGTATCAACCACTGAAATACAAATTGAACCTTTAAAGGTAAAAATGAAGATAAGGCTGAAATTTAAAAAACTTACTTTTAGTATGACTCTACCAAAGAATTTTCTTGTTCCATCAAAATTAAAATAAGTCAGCAGTGTGTCCAAATGGAATTTTTCATTGTACAATTTTTATTTTTGTCTCACTTTATACAAGGTAAAAAAACTTACAAAGAGTATCATTTGACTTTCCTAAACTGACATATCCACTAATCATGTGTTGGGTTTTTTTCACATGAAAACAAGGTAATTGGTTTTTAGTGCATTTGTCCACTCCTCAGCTGAATAAGTCAATACACTATCTCTAAGTATCACTGAACATTTAGACTGTGTTCAAACTCAAGTCTTTAAATTTAAGGCTCTCTCAATCCCTTAAATCCACATAAACAGGGAAATGTTAAGGCATAGCTTGTAGCAGACATCTAACTCCATTAAATCTCACTGGGGCATAGGGATCTGGGTGTCATAGGAGATTTAAAAAACAGTCCCTTTAGGCTTCTAAATTGAAGAAGTCCAAGTTTTTCACATAGTGAGAACTTGCAGCTCTCATTTAATAAACTATTTTAATTAAACTATCTCTACAACAGCTTTTTGAATGTTTTTTTTCTCTATAACACTATCATTTGCATTGACCCCCATTTATGTAGTTATAATTAAGGGGTACTTTGAGTTTACAACAAACTTAAAAATTGAGGTTAAATAGCAGTTTAGATAGAAAGGGTAAAAAGCACAGAATTAAAATAGTCAAAGAACAGACCTCGTTTGTGCATGTAGGGCTGGTGTAATACCTAAATATACTGGAATAAATAATATTTAATAAATATATAAACTATAAATGTATTTGGTACTATAATATTTTTTTAGAAGGCTAGACAAACTGTTAGTCAGAATAAGATTTTTGAAACTGTTCTTCCATTGGCCCTTCAGAAACAACAGAAAAAACAGACTCCAGTTCAGTCATTCCTTATCTATCTCCTGAGAAGGAACTGAAGAAATTGTTTTAGAAAAGTAAGCTTCAGCTGATAAGTACTGTAGGTCATTATTAGAGCATGAAACAAAGAAAATGAGGTTCATGCTCACATGAGACCATAATATTTATTTTTTAGATTAATGTATTGTTTATTAAATTTACACACTCATATTTAAAAATAGACTGGCAGTATTGAAATTCTCTTGTTTCAAAGAAGACATTGCCCATGGCTTAACCATTGCAATCCCTGTTCATCTGTTTTCAGAATCCAGGTTACTCCTGGGCCAGTTTTGAATTAGACGCTTTTCAAATTAACAGCAGCAATGAAAAGTAGTGAGAGTTTTATCCCCTTTTCAGTGGTAAAATAGAAAGCAGGAAGATTTTTAAAGCAGCCTTAAAGTCTAGAAATACAAATTTCCCATACTGCTCTATGACAATACAAATCAGTCTATATGTGGACAAATACTTTGTAGGTGTAAGAACAAAATGTTGTCATGTTATATCTCAATGCTAAATTGCATGTGAAATTGGTTTTTACATTAAATAAGTTTATAGTCTATACCGGCAATATCAGAAAACAAATGAGATAATAGATCTTATCTACTGAAAAGGAAATATTGAGTTCAACCTACATTTGAGACATTATTCTCTTCTAGTCATTTGATAGAGAACAAAAAACAAATAGTTTCTTTTGTGCTTAGAATTATTTTTTTTTTTTGCTGTGGGTTGACGTATCGCTTAATCTTGGCTTTTCCACAAAATGCATACCATAAAATTGAATTAAAATTAGCCTTTGTGCATGAAAAATAAGATATGATTAATAATTCAATTTCATCTAAATTTATTGGAAAACCAGCTGCAGAACTGTCTCAAATTTCTGTGGAAAGCCCACTGAATTAGAGAAAAAAATCTGTGGTGTGTTTTGTTTTTTTTTCTTTGGTTGGTTTGGGGTTTTGGTTGGTTGGTTGGTTTTCTTTTTTTGGTATTTTGCTGGGGTTTTTTTATCTCAGAAGAATGAAACTCTGCAATTTCATTTCAGAAAACAAGTGTCTGAGACTTTTACTGAAGGCTTTAAGTTTAAACACACTTGCATTTCCTAAATGAAAGTTATTCCAATTGAAATATTCTGAACAATTTATTGTTAAAGACTGACAGGTTACTTCTGATTCATGAAAATTATAAAGTTAGTACAACAGGAAAACAAGTCCAACATAGGCAAGTAATTCCAACATAATTCAGTTTAGAACATAAAGAATCACCTGCAATATCCTAAGAGCAATTTATTTTCCACGTGCCCCTAGTACTGTGGCTAATACTACTCATTTTGGTTAACAGTGGTGGCAGAAGGTGAAGAGGATAATTTGTGCAGAAATTCTGGATTGTTCTGTATTGTTATAAAGCCAGGTGATTTCATACAGATACTTCAGTAATCATAGTACAGCATCAAAAATGTCTTTAATTCTAGGAGAGGGTAAGTGCTTGATTTAGAAAACACTGGTTGATATTTTTTTGGTTTGTGTCATGCAAGAGGTTAGGCTAAGGAAATATAATGGTTCTTCTGGAATGGAAATCTATGAATACATATAAAGTAGACTAGATGAAAATTGATGACCTACAGGTAAGAGATTATATGTACTATTAATAATCTTATAAAAGAACTGGCCCAGTAAATACTGTTTTCTCTACTTTACTTTTCTCTGATAATATTAATACCAGAAAAGTAAACTTTTGAAATTTCAAAGATTCACTGCAGTCAATATAAACATCTATGTGCTCAGATAGCTATCTAAAGCTTTTATGACTCTCCAAACCCTTAGAGATATATTTTCTTCTTATCACATGATTTTTTACTATATTTCATAAACTATTTTTTCTGCATTGACTTTGCTTATGTCATGTGATTTTTGGTCCTGAATTATCACAATCTGTCAAACAAATAAGCTGTTTGGTAGCATAATGAGAGCTGGCAGAGGAAGACCTGTATGTTCCAAACTAAAGTCTGAATTCTGCTAACCTTTAAGCGCTTAGCATAAGATTATGCCCGAGTCCCAGTGATGACAGCAACATTTCAGCATATATTTATTCAGTAAGTTGAATGGCAATATATTTGCTGATGTCCCCATTGATAGGCTTATGCTTATATATCTGTAAAAAGGTGAGAGCTAGGTAATAAAATACAATATGAGAAAAGATAAGAAATATGAATGTAAATCTAAAGGAGCTAGAAATCAGTCTTTCACAATCCAAACAATGCTCTTCTGAGTCTTCTTGATGCAAGGGAGCACAGAGACATCTCTCTGCTGTCTGAGTGGTATTGTCCCAGAATAACCAGAATTACTTAAGGTAAATAAATGAGTGTTGGTGTGAGGAAAAAGAAGAATCCTATCACTTCTGTATCATGAATATCCATAGCAAACCAGTTAAGGCAGGCTTCCTGTATGTCCTGGACTGAGCCTTGGGAAAATCTAGAACAAACCAGATGACTATATTCCTTCCACCCATAGGCTATACCTGCACAATCATGAAGCTTGGAAGGGAGGAGAGAGAAAAGTAATCATCTTTTTAAAATGGATAAGTGACAATTAAATAAAGGCTCTTAGTAAAATTCTGCTTTGATAGTGCACTCTACAGCATTTACTTTCATCTACATCTCTAACCTTTAAAATACAACAAAATATCATTAGTAATTGAAGTGCTTAAAATCACCACTCCTTCATGAGGCACAGTTTTGGTTATGTCCTACTCTATAATTCTAGAATGGAAAAATAATTAGTACATGGAAAAAGTTGTATAGAGAAGCTGTGAAAACTCAGAAAATGGAGAACTCAAATTTTAGTTAAGCTCTAGGGAGTTGCAATAAAAATTGCAATATTCCCACATGAATAAGTAACTTGACAAGGCTCATAGAAGAGTGACACAAAATTCACATGACACAAGAAATGGGCTGATAACTGCAAACCTGACAGGCTTCTAAATCTAAAGGCAAAATATGAAATCATCATGAGGAACCACGTTCCAGTGAAATTCTTCAGGAACTGATTTCTGACCTGAATTGGCTTAAAGGTTTAGTCGGTTATCAGGAAGGGAGAATATGATGGCATTTCAGAAGATTTAAAAGGAGTATAAAGGATCGCCTACTGATATAATGTAGTCTGGACTGCTTTGTAAAGTGGGACTTAAATTCACAGTACACAAGTACAGCCAAATGCAGCCATGGTTTCAGGAGCAAAGAATGTAAAAAAATATGACCCATGTGGAGAAGTCTACTTAGGTACTGGAAGGTCATATACTTAGATCTATAGAACTGTGAACAGAGAATTATCAAGATCTAGCAGGAAAGATATTACCTTTGTCATCATCACACTAGTAACAACCATGTACTGTCTTAAATGATATAGTCTGTGATTGAAGGTTTACATCAGACAGGAGAGCATTCAGAAAAGAACAATTAGCACATTGGTCTAATGCAAACATAAGTTTTATTGAGAGGCTCAAGAATTCAGCCAGGGAGGAATAAGCCCATGCACCAGTACAGGTTAAGGGTAAACCCACCGGAAAGCAGCTCCACAGAGAAAGACCTTGTAGTCTGGGTGGACAAGAAGTTCTCTATGGAACAGCAATGTGCCCCTGTGGCCAGGAAGGCCAATGGTATCCTGGGGTGCATAAAGAAGAGTGTGGCCAGTAGGTCAAGGGAGGTTCTCCTCCACCTCTACTCTGCACTAGTGAGACCACTTCTGGAGTATTGTGTTCATTTCTGGTCTCCCCAGTTCAAGAGGGACAAGGAAATACTAGAGACACTCCAACGGAGAGCTACAAAGATGATGAAGGGACTGGAACATCTCTCTTATCAGGAAAGGCTGAGAGCCCTGGGACTGTTTAACCTGGAGAAGACTGAGAGGGGATCTTAATGTTTACAAATATCTGCAGGGTAGGTGTCAAGTAGAAGGGGCCAGTCTCTTTTCAGTGGTTCCCTGTGATAGGATGAGAGGTAATGGTAGCAAGGTGAAACACAGGAAGTTCCACCTCAACATGAGGAAAAACTTCTTTACTGTAAGGATGATGGAGCACTGAACCAAGCTGCCCAGGGATGTTGTGTGGTCTCCTTCTGTAGAGACTTTCAAGACCCACCTGGATCTGTTTCTGTGTGGCTTGCCTGGGTGATCCTGCTTTGGCAGGGTGGTTGGACTCGATGATCTCCAGAGATCCTTTCCAATCCCTATGATTCTATTATTATACGATTCTGTGATTCACCAGAAAGACGTTTGTATCATAGTTTGAACACTTGCATGAGAAACAGATAACAGAATGCTCTTCAGTCTTGTACACAAATATAATCCAACAGCTCCAATTTAAAGATGGATAAATTGTGATACAAAAGTGAAGTTAGATTAACTGAGGTCATGCAGATGTTTAACTCTAAGGTCAAAAGAACATGTGTGCAGATTTGTAGTGAATTCTCTATCTCTGTTTATCTGAAACAAGGAAATCTTTCTGAACAGCATAACCATTATTAGACCTACACTTATTATGTTGTTGATAATTACAACAAGATTTGTTGTTCTTTTTATTCTACATTTTTAAATTTCAGTCTTAATTCCAATTTAACATAATCCTCTGCTTGGATATTTCTTAGTATTCTTGATTTTTTTAAAGATATAGAAAAGACACCTGAAGATTATGCTACACACTTTAAATAATACTAATTAATATCATATAAAACTAGAATGATTACATTTAAAAACTGAATCAAGTTTAAAAGTAAATAGAGATATTGTACCTTCTTGCTATAGGTGAACAAAATATGTACACATATGGAATTACTACAAAGAAAACATGAGGATATTTTCGTTACTTTTTCTCCAGAAATGTTAAAAGTGCTTTCTTACACAAGGAATATGTTTCTCTTAATGTCTTTTGTCCAGCAAATATGATACCACACATAGACCAGAAGTTAGATTTTTGCATCTGAGATCCACAATCCTGCTAATTTGTAATTTTCCTAGTTATAATAGAAAGAGAAAAAGATAATGAAATGCAATGGACAATCAATCAGTCAGTCAGTGAAACTTTACTTCATTCATACAGAATCACCAGAGTCTATTTAAGTTAAATTCAAGAGGTTACATATTTTCAAGTATTTTTTTAAATTTTTATTACCTTTTACCCCCCCACCCTGAGAAAGAAGAGATTCTTAATGTCATTATTTCACTTAAAGGGCTTCTTTTATTAGTCTCAGGTAAAGGAACAATTCTAATATTAGAAGGACATAAAGATATTTTTGGTATACTAATTTCTGTGTAGGAAAGAGGGTATCAAAGATTAAATGACTCAAAAAGACCTTCCAAAACTAATGTATATCATTTATACTTTTTTTCAAATACATTCCATAGCAGTTATAGAATTGACAGAAAGACAGTAGAATTTGTGGTTAATTTGTGGTTAAAAAAATCTTGCAATATAAACACACTGTTTATAGGGCAGGAATTTTAATCTGCATGTTGAGCATATCCAGGGATTAAGAAATACCATTTAGAGGAACATTTCATTAATATTTGGATTTTTCATATTGAATAGAGCTTGGGGTTTCCTTAAAAATAATACGAATGTAAAAAAAAAGGATGTATTTGTGCATAAGCAGAGGGGAATATTATCATTATTCTTTTCTTGATTCTTTAAACACATCATTTGCATTTACATTTTTCGATATGAAAAAGTCAGTCCTCACTTTGGCATTTGGAAGCTCACACAGATTCTGTTTCTTTCCATTTTTATAATTTAAATGAGTTTTACTGAGTGATGATATCCATAACCAACCAGTCCTCCCAGTCCCCTGTGGCTTCAGATATAGAGTTCATGGGAGTGCTGCTCTGTGTGTGGATATGTATATCTCCGCTCACAAAAGAGCTGCCATTCCTGAGTGATTTGTGGCACAAGCACCTAAAGAGAAGTTGTGATTACCCAGAGAGCAATGGTCCTGTTGTCACACACTACAATGGATAGTCTCCTCTGATTGATGAGTATGATAAGGTGTGTGCTGGCTGTTAATGATAATGTACTTAGGACTTCAACTCCCATATCAGTGAGTTAGAAAAGTCACCACTGGAGCAGAAATCCTGATAGCATATTTAACAGCATTGGCCTTAAGAAAACACTGTGGAGTCAGCAGGCCTTTACATTTTCCCAGACATTAATGTAAAATATTGGTTTATTTTCTGTTTCTCTATGTTAAGAGACTTAAGTGGAGCAGGTCCAGAATGAATTGTTTGAATGCAAAACAAGGGCTGACATTTTGTATCATTGCTGTTTTAACTAGGCAGTGATTATCTATGATCTGTTCTAACCACTTTACTTTTGTTTGCAAAAAACAAAGAATTGCCCCACAGGTGTTTTACTATGAAGCAACTGTACTCAACTCGATTACTACATGTATGAGTTGAGCAATGTTTTCTTTTCTTTTAATAGCATTGACATTGATTTTTTAACTATATGTAATGGAAACCACTCATCATTACCCACCTTTTTATAAGCTACTGCTCATAAACTGCAGAGGCAGCATTCCATAAAACCCATTATGCAGCTACTACAATGCCCCACTGATCTGAAAGTTGCATACATCTGCAAAACAGATAGAACACATCTTGTTTTTCAAGTTTGCAGTTTAAGAACAAATCCTCTTCTGAAAAAGTCAGAAGTAACTGCAGACAAGTTTTAACCTTTGAGATACTTTCACATATTACTGAGCTATCAGCTGAGAGTGACATTTCAACACAATCAGTAGATACCTGTGACATATTAAATACCACCAGGTACAAAGTTTTTCACTTTGAAAGCATCTGTGTTTTGTTTATGTATAAGGTAAAGTGCAAGCAGAAACTTGGCATGTCCTGTATTGTATACTGTCCAGCATGGCAAAAGCTGGAGAAATGTTGCTAACAAGAGTGTTGTGGTTAAGGCCCGGCGCTTGGAAGATCTCGCGATGTACGGAAAGATAGGGACGGTTAGATAGCCAGGGACACTTGATTTATGATGTTAACAGACGGATGTGACGTTGTAAACGTGGGCTATATAACACGGTGTTACTCTGCAATAAACCCCTTTTTTCGCGTCCACCATAATGGCGTAAGCGTGGAAATTGGTGCTGCGGACGCTGGGCGTGCTGCATAGTTTGCACGGACCAGGTCACATTTGTAACCTTTGTGTATCGCAGAGATTTACAGATACAAAAAGGCTACACAAGAGGTAAGTGCAAAATACCCCTGCATCAGCCTACTCCTGGATTACTTCAGAAACATTCCCTCCACTTCCTATACCAGAAAATTGAAGCTTTTAACTGGTGTATAAGATGTCTGCTAGATTAAATCAATAGCAAGGGCTATTATCTTCTGTCCAGGTGCAGTAAGAAACAGTTTTTCTCAGCACACCTGGTATATATAAACTACTGGTAAGAGATATGCCATTCACATGAAGAGAAGCACTCTTTTTGTAAGTAGAGACACTTGGACACCACAGAGGATGATTCATCCCACTCGTTTTTGGCAACTATAACAATGGGAGTGAACAGAGATGATGTCTTAGACCTGCTGTCCAACAAAATTTACGTTAGACAAATCCCAACATGATATTGTAACTAATTTGCATTTGCGTTTCAGCACAGCAATAACATCTCAGGCATGCTGGCACATATATAGATAAGGTGAAAGTCAGTCTAGCCTTCAAGACAGTCATTACTATATACCTCACGTTGTTACACATGTTATTCATGCAGCACAAGCTGTTGAATTCCAGTTACCTGCGCACAGAAATTATGTTTTATTAGTTGTTCTTTTGTGGAAGAAACTAGGCAGAAAATTATGTATATAAGTAGAGGGTGAATTATTTCTATTGCACTTTAATGATGGCTTTTAAGAAATTCTTAACTTAGGTAAAACTGTTGAGAACAAAGGTTCATTTTGAGGAACAGCAACTTCACATTTTTCAGAAAATGTTTAAGTCCCAGCTCTGTATATCACTTGAGTTAAGATATTTCATGTTGTTAAAATTCAATCTTTGATCATATGCACTGCTAAACTAGAACTGTAAATCACAAAGCTGTTTAGTGTACTAATACTGTGGCATCCCTGAATGTTTCCAGTACCTTAGGGACCTTATATGCTGCCACCACACTTCTACATGTCCTGAAAACACTGTTCAAGTCTTAAAATATGCTTCCATTACTTCTGCCCCAGTTTTAGTAGCTTTTTGAATCCAGTAAGTCACATTTACAAGTACAAGTTTATGCTGTCTTACTCATGTTTTATACCCTCTGGAGAAGTATACAAATTCTAATAGAGACAGCTAGTCATTTCCTATTTTCTGGCTTAATTTTAGACTCTATAACCATCAATGCTGACAGAATAGAGGTGGTATGAACATACAGCAGCATGTTCTTAGATTGTATTAAACTCATCATGAAACCACAAATTGTAGTTGCAGGTTTTCACTGTAAATTTTATGGCAGCCCCAGCTATTTTTTCCACCAGCCATGAAAAAATGCAACTAATTAACTTGGCAGAAAATTAACCATAATGAAGAAAATTATATTTCCTACTTTGAGATGGTGATCTGGAAGATACTATGAATGCCAGGGCTCATATGAGACTGACATACTAACAGAAGCAGCAAGACAGGTAGTCAGAGGAAAAAAGGAAAGGGAGCTACTTGAGAAAGTACAGCTGGAATTTAAGAACTAGTTATATTTATATGAATGAGTTAGGTTTATTCATGACTCCCTGTGAAATTATTTGTAGACTATTTTTTTCCTTATTCAACCATTCTGTCATCACAATGTTAGCTGAAACATTTCGACTCTGGGGAATGCAAACAGAGAGATATGCACTGGTATTTAGTGCTGCAAATGTACACATGATAGATGAAGGAAAGCTGTAAGACATCTTGAACAAAGCATAAACAAGAAAATAGTGCAAATGGAGCCACAGAAGCCACTTGTGCAAGCTATCATTCCTAAAAAGTGTATCCGGAATATAGATTTATATCAGTTTCTATTATTCATGTATGTGCTTGTTGTTGTTCTTTCTCCTTCCTCATTCCAGGTCCAGATATTTCATATCCGTCTTTCCTTCTGCATCATAAAGGTAAATTCAGAAAATTCGAAGTTGCAGAAAAGGAATTGTTACAGTGTGGAATATAACCCCTTAACAATTCCTGACTGAACATACATTATGATTTAATACAGATGTTTGCTGATTAAGTAGAACAGAATAATTTCAAATTAACTGAAGGGCACATCTCATAATGCTCTGGGTATTCTGTCACGAGGGAAGGATAAGAGATTGACCTCACCTAACTTCAGCAACCTAAAAGTTTAGTCTAAGATAGTAATCTGTGCTATTTCTGTAGTTAATGTAAAGAGGTGTTTATCTTCAGAGACTAAAGTATCTTGTTTAAGTTGGACAGGCATTTTGAAATAGAATAAATTTCTCTTAGGAGTTACCTATCCCTTCTTAACACTGTAGACAAAGCCTGAATTACTGGATTATATCAGACACAGCTTTAATATCAGATAATAGCCAAGATGACTCCAGAGATATAGAGATCTGTATGCAAGCACAAATCTTTTGATAGCCCATTTAATAAATGTGATACAAATGAAACTTTTTATTGTACACAAGCACCACATAGGTGGTGTGAATGTACAACTCTAAGAAATATTATATAATTGGCAGCGTCCTATTTATTTATCTACATATTACTTTCTGTCCAAAAAAAAAAAAAAAAACAAAAAAAAAACAAAAAACCACCAAGTTGAAATATGACTTTAAAATAATTTAATCTCACATTAATTTCAAATACTATGTTACCTTGAATTAAATGTAGTGCAGAACCACAGGAGGAATTCTAGTACATGCTTAATTGTCCTGGTTTATAAAATTTATGTCTATTGATTACTGAGAAATAGTATTAAGAAATATTTTTGGGGTATGTGCTTTCTGATCACGCTACTGTCTTTGTTTGATAGCACTCCACTTTCAAAGTCCTTATGAAACCTCTTGAAATCTGTGTAATGTTTTTCCATAGCTAAAATGGTCAGAAACTGATCATTTATAAATTCTGCAGAAATTAAAATGCACTGTCCACTTAGGATGAATAATATAACAAGACTTCTGTATAAAATTGTTACAAAATTTTGTCTCTTAGGAGTCAAGAAATGTTATCTCAGAATATCCTTAACAGAGGCTTTAGAAAGTATCTCCTGAATTAATGTCAGTGTCATTACATCTATAATATTGAATTTGGTACTTTTTGTAGCTTTAGTTATTTACATCTTCACTCTACTTCTGAGAAGACTGACAGTAAGAGCCATTAAAGATTGTTGGATTTTGATGAGACTTTCTGGATGGTTGATATGAAACCATCATAGCAGTTGCTTTACTGATTAAGGTTTGCGAACAACATAGTAATGAATACAGTCTTTGGAACTGCAGCAGTTTAGTAGTAGTTGTTAAGGATAGGTATTTAAATATTTTGAAGTACTGGCTTTTACGTATTGGTCTTTGGAGGAAAATAATCTTGTTTTTTCTTCTGGTTTACGCTCATATTTCCTCTATACTCACAAATGTATCAGCCAATCTTTGCAGCCATGCAGAGAACACTGATTTGACAATTCCATGTGTATGCATAAATACTCAAAAGTCAACCAAAATGAGTGGAGCACAGAGAATCACAGTTTTTCACTCTAGAGGCTTTGTTTGTGTGGTCTTTGTAGTTAAGCACTAACGAGTGTAAGTTCACTTTGTGGAAGCAATCTGTCCTGATAGACAATTTACATCAGTATGGCTCCAGGAAGTCATGACAGAATTTGCCACTTGAAGGTGCAAGCAATCAGATTGTAAGCACTTGAAGTGATGATCGTCTCACTGTGTATCTTGAAGATGACTACAATGCATTGGTCTTAGCACTAATAAAAAATGTAATAAAACAATGAAAAGAGAGATTATACTCAATGTGTCAACACTTTACCACATAACTTCCCACAGATTTTACATTTTAAAAAGGCACTTTTGAGTGTTTTCTGTGGAAAAAGATAACATCATACATCTTCATTTTTGCTGCATCCTTGTGTTTTAACAATATTCTATAGTTTTATTTTTCCCAAAATTTCTCCCCCTTAAGAAGGTAACAAATCATTATTGTTGTCACCTGCCTTCTAAAAAAATTTAAAATCCAGGTGATGTTAGATCAAACAGGCATTCTTAAGAAATTATAAAATCCCTAATAAAATGTCAGATAAATATTGTGCAATATCACATTTCTTCTACGTTACTGAGTGTCATATCAGATTAATAAATTATACTAAAAATATATAACAAACAAACTCTTAATATGTCATGAAATTAATTTTCAAAAATTAAACAGAAAATTACTTCTTCAATGAGGTTGTCAAATTTTATTATTAACTTCGGGTTTAATAATGTGAGATAAAATTTGACAATTAATAGCACATATTGAAATATGCTTTTTCTCTTTCAGAAACCTATTATGACATGACTGGAGGAATTGTCATTAGGATGATAAAATTATCATATTAGTGACACAGGAATATATTAAAAGTGATCACCAGTTCTCCCATCTTCTGCTCCCACCCCTCAAAGTCTGGAGGATAAGACTTACTATAATATAGAGTTGGTTTGGTGGAAGTTTTTAGCTGTTTCTTTTCCCTACAGAATATTGTATTTTTATTTTAGAAAGCATTTGCTTTTTCAGCAAAAAGCTGTCCCATCTCTAGGTGATTATTGTATACATACGGCTCTTCCTGTCTTTAGATTTCTTAAGACGGCTTAAGTTCTAGTTACCAAAATATAGCATAAAATCTACTTACCAAAAGAGGATTTCAAGATATTCTTTGGTTTGATATAGAAGACCCAAATAATTTGATTTACTTCTGTTGCTCATAATGACAGGAAACATAAAATTGTAAATAGAATATTATAGAGTTTATTCTCATTTCAGGTTAAGGTGATCTATAGTATATACAAACTGAATTAATAATGACACAAGAGTTTAGCATATATGTGCCTCAGGTGTGGAAAGCAACGGAGGTGGCTGATAGCTGTTAACAATTTTGAAGGTTGTGTGAGTGATGAGAATGATAATATGCTAGCTGACTGGATGGAATGCGAAGAGTAAGCATATTGCTATGCAATTATCTGTCCAGAATACAAAGACGGAAGACAGTATCAGTGAAAATATCATGTTATGACAGAGTTTGTGATTTCAAACTAAAGCTCATATATTTCTCTATGTATTTTTTTTTTCTTTCAAGCCAGAATTTCATGAACAATAGAAATGGACTTCTGTACAATGGGTAACTAGTCTATTTACAATTTGCAATTACATTTTCATGGAGTTCTATATTTCCCTAGTTTTCAGACAGTGTCATATGGCATAGATTCAAATATGAACAGACAGATTCACATCAGGTTGAAATCATCAGGCTTAAATAGTAGCTATCAACAGTGTGCTGTCAAGAAACTAGGAAAATGCTTGATGTGGGTGGCCCTGTAGAGATCTGTCTTATGTCCTGTGTAGTTTAATGGTTTCATTAACAGCTTAGATGACTTATCAGCCTTGAAACCCAACAGTAAGTGCTGCAAAACCTTAAGAAGACAAGTTGTGAATTTAAATTGATCCTGATAAATCGATGAAATGGTCAGAAGTCTTTAAGATGAAATTCAATGCAGTAAAGCAGAAAAACTACACACATAACAAAAATAAATCAAAATATACAGTGAAAATAGCAACCAGGCTGGGAAAGATACAAATCTGGGGTATGGAGGGTTGAAAGTGTATACAAATAATCAACTACTGCTGTTGAAAAGACAAATGGTATTTTCTGACATGCTAGGAAGTGTGTTGCAAGCAGAAAATGAGGTAAGGTATAATTATTCCTGTAGTGTAGTTACAAAACTATTTCCAGTTTCAGATGCTGTTAGAACACTGAATTAAAACTGGAATCAGAAGGCAGAGGAGACAAAAACTTCAACAGAGCATGCAGGACCACTGAAGATAGAATGGAAAACCTGTGTTTATTTTTAAAATAGAAGATGGTGTGTCTAGAGAGGAAGGAGAAATCAGTCACAGAGACTGTAGCAGTCTCCCAAGGTGAAAATGTTTCTTGTAAAAAGGAGAGTGATTTCCACAGTATTCTGTGTTCTGATTGCCAGAATGGGAAGTTGTAAGTTGGTTGGTTATTTTTAGGCTGTTGTTTGTTTGTTTGTTTTGTAAGTGTGTTTAGGTTACTGTTGTTTTTTCCAGAAACAATGTTTTATTTTAAAATGTAAACTCATTGGATGTGTATTACTTGATCTTTTCTAGGAGTACAGTGTTGGCCCAGATGATCTCTCTTCATTTCTGCGCTTCTACAGGTGTTTCTGATTTATATATTTTGTACTATGTTTTTTTTATATAATCAAAACAAAGTGTAATATAGCAAAAATACACACATATTTTATTTATATATAAGATCAGAAAAATACATATTCAGAATCATATATATGTACACATATTCTCAGCAATTCTTAAGCAAGATGTTAACATAGATAGATAGAATTTCAAAACTTTTCTAATAATTCTTACAAAATCCACAACAACATGGAGTTGTTTCACATTTTTCATTAGGTTTTACTCCAAGATATATTTTCAGAGGAAAATAGAAAAGTAATATATTAAAAAATGTCAGAGTAAGTTGGAATAATAGCTTTTCATGCTAACTGCAGATTTTAGAACTTTCTAACGATTTAATCTTGCAAATTCATCAAATGGTAGTAAAAAATCTCTAAATAGGGATGGTTAAAAGAAGTTCTTCTCTGTAAAACAATTTGTGCAAAAAAGGAGAGGTTTTAAATATCACAAAGCAGAAAGGTCAGAAAGTTTTTCTTCCATTTTACTTTAAGAGACACAAATACTAAGCAATTCCAAATTGGCATCGATACTGAAGGAAAGAAGGAAGGAGGGAAGTAGGGAAGGAGGGACAGAGAAACTAACGTATTATACTAAAATTGGAAGAGAACAGGTACAATTGTGACCTCTGCATGATTCCTAATTCATCTTTGCTTAAGGGGTAAGACATCTGCACCTGTGCATACCTGTTGTAGACTTCTGAGTACCTCATCTCCCGGTTCTCTTTCCCTTCAGATCCAGTGTCTGACCTGGCACATGTGCTCAGCGAGGATAATTTTAAACTTAAAGCTCAGGTTTCTCAAGATTGTTTCCCAGCCTCTGGAAAACCTTCTACAGTGCATAACAGCTCTCATTGCAAATGTTTTTATTTGTATGCAATGGAATTAACCTTGCTGTAACATACTGAACCTCCTTATTTTATTTATGAGTCTATGGTAACTTCCTTTAGGAACTTGACTTCAAGATCTTGCAGTCATTCTTGATCAATTTAAGAGCTCTCAGTTCTTTTGGGGTAGCCATGTTCACTAGAGCTAAAGCCAAAATCTTACTTAGCTCCCTTATCAATCCACTGTCCCCTTTTTCCTTTTTAACAGAGACTCTTAGCTAAACCTAGGAACTGGCTAGGCCTATGGTGAGCCAGAGACATTGAAAGTAATGGCCTGATACCGCAATTTTGGATTTCTGTAGGATCTGATGTTGTTTTCTTCCCAGGTAAATCACAGTAAGTAGTTCTTTCCCTGGGGGAAGAACTGGGTTTTGAAGCTGAAATGGGAGAAGAAGAATGAATGATGGGTGAGTGGAAAAACTTTGTCTTCCCTCAGGCTTATGTGCTAGTTAAATTTATTTGAATGGGTTTGCCAAAACCCAGTTTAGTTCACATATGCTGGTTCTTGAGTCTTTACAAGCTAATTTTCACTATGAATTCCTCTTTTCTCTGCCAGGTGTATTTATAAAACACCATCTTGTTCTCTGTTTCCGCAGTATTCACACATCACAAGTTGTCAAAAGATTAGTCAGGCACTAAGGAAACCCAAACTCAGATAATTAAGTTAAACTCAGAACAAATGTTGTCAGCCTGTGTTTAGACTGAAGTTTGCTACCTCTTTCGGACTGCAAGAGACTGAAAGCTTAGTCTTTTCTCAATTATACTATCTGGTCTAAAAATTTGTATATTATTCCTTGCAAACCTGGCTTCAGCAAAGAAAACAAAGTCATTGTAAAGCTTGAAATTAACCAAAGTGACAAAAAGTTGAAAATTTTCAGTTATGCCTTTTTGATATGCATAAGTGGCAAAATTGAAATTTGGATAGAATATGAGAAGACTACTGTCCCATTCATTTCTCCATCACTCATTCTTCTAGCTGAGGCTTTGTTTTAGTAGTGTTTGTTGATATAGCTTAAGATCTACAATGGTTTTGTTATGTATTTGGATTTCTCTATTTCAAAGTAAAAGACTCAAAATGTGTCAGATCCTAGGCCAGGGCAGAGAAAACCCCCATCCAGCTTTTCATTTAAACTTTTTTCTAAAAATCCTTTGGTATTAATAGTACTGGTTTTCTAGCCCATATTCAACAATGTTGCAATAATGGGAGTCAAATTTCCAATTACTGACAGAAGGGGAATCTTGCTTCATTTGAGTACCGAATGTGAACTCCACTATTGGTGTTTCATTGGCAGCTGGAACATAAAGGTACCAGAAAATGAAGAATCACAAAATCACAGAATTGTCATGGTTTGAAAAAACCTCTAGGATCACCATGTTCAACCATCAACAACACCAACACCAACACCGCAAAACCAAACAGCCAAACAAACTAAAACAAATAAACACAAACAAACAAAAACAAAGCAAAAAACAAACCAAATCAAAAGGCACCTCACTATGCCACATAAAGCATGTCCTGAAGTATCTCATCTACACATTTTAATACCTCCAGGGATGGTGACTCCACTACCTCCCTGAGCAGCCCATTCCAGCACTTGAGTAATCTTTCAGTAAGGAAAGTCCTCCTAATACCTAATCTAAACATCTCATGATGCAACTTCAGCCCATTTCCTCTAGTTCTGTCATTACTTACTTGAGAGAAGAGGCCAGCACCCACCTCATTACAAACTCCTTTCATGTTTCAGGACATGTTATGCTTTTTCAATAGAAGAAGGGTGGAGAAATTCCTCTGCAAAGGAGCTGCCTTGGTAGCTGGAATTGCCAATACTATTAGAAGGTAGTATTCTTTCAGTGGTGAAGAAGTGCCTGCTTTGACTCTAGCATTTTTTCACTAACCTTGTTGTTCACAAGCTTGCTTACTCACAGTGGAAATGATAGGGTAAACAATTCCTCTGAAAAATGACCTCTTTGGTTTTGAATTGTTTTTTCAGACAAGTCTAATTCACCCTGCAAGTGCAGAAGCGTTTGTGCTGTGCACTGGGAGAGAAGGCCAGACACAGTGAGGTCCTGAGGAATATCAGCTGCTAGGAGCTGCCGTGGAAGAGCGCTTAATCTAGTTGACTCCTTTAGTTTTTACCTCCTTACATCTGGCTCAATATTTTAAGGAATCATTTTTTTAGAAAACAAACAAAAAAAAAAACAAAAAAAAAAACCTACAAACAAACAAAAAAAACCCACAAAAAAAAAACCAGATATGAATGAAAATACCAGAGGATGGTATAAAAATGTCTTAATTATTGATTGATAACTAAAACCAGATTTATTTATTTATAATTCTTTTCAGTTATACTTTTACTGGAAAGACTATGTATTTTTTAAATATAGAAATTTTTTCCCTTGTGAGAAGAAGAGCAGAAACTACTATGGCCATTGTAGTTTCACAGCACATTATCAGTAGGTTAACTGCATGATGTGAATATTGTAACAAAACCTATCTTCTGCTTGGAAATTAACTTGTACAAGATGTGGTCATCTGAATTTTCTGGCCTGCCTTATGGGAGCCTGAACAGCTTTCCAAAAGTCTACTCTGAATTCACCTACACCCTTTACAAAAAGGGCAGTAAAAATTAATTTTACAGGAATAGCAAACTGTATTATGATACCTCTCAGGTTTTAGACAGACTCTGCAGCAGATACTGTGTCTTCTAGCATTTATTGCTCCAAAATGACAGCATTTATCACCCAGATAGACAGTATGATTTAGTTAACAACAGAAGAGTCTTAGGACTACCTTTCTTTCCTGTGTCATCATTTATTTCTAATCACCACAGCATCAGTGGTGCTGATGCTACAGTATTCTAACATTTTTGAATACTAAAGCCTCAGTTTCCAATAGGACACTTCCTGTTGCAGCACAAATATACATTAGGACAAACCACCAGTTCTTTCTACTGCAAAAGGGATGAATTAGCAAATCAATGGTGACATATTAACCTCCCTTCTGTCTTGGCAGCTAAACTAGATGATGTATTTAATAAAACAAATAAACAAACAAAAACCCCACCAAAACAAACAATCAAATCCAACCCCCTACAACTGAATATAAAAGTAGAGGTAATTTTAATGTTTTCTCATGATATGTGGAATTATTTGTAACAGGTACTGCATGAAATACCCATAAACTGTTCTTAAAAATAATGCATGGGTCCTACAATGTTATTTTACTGGCACTCTGACTAGGTATAACATTTCACTGTAAAGCTCCTGGAAGTGATAAGAAGTTTCACTTTATTAATATAGGACATATAAGGCTCTCACTATATGGAATTTCTTGACTCTCCCGGGATAAGGAAGGATCAAGGTAATTCCTGTCTGTAAACCAGTGGTATTAATAATTTATTAAATTCTATGTTATATTATGACCAGCATTATTTACATATTTTAATGATGTATCATGAAATCTGCACTGATGAGATTCTTTCACATGTTATAGATCCCCTAGGAGCCTAGAGAGAAAACATGCAATCTGTAGATATGAAGTCTGATCAAAGGGCACAGACAGACTTTTCATTAACTACAGCTTGTAACGATGGAGTTGCTTCCACATTCAGAGATTTGTTGATATTACCTTAACTAATATATTACTTGAACTGCAGAAAAGTTAAGCAGAAGCTTTATCATTATTCAAAGTGGGTCTTGTCCTCTCATCTATCTATAAAGTTGTCATCTAGTTAGACTGTACAATATTCAGACCAAGACTGTCATTTTGTTTTGCCTAGTTCCTTATTCTGGTGAAATTTAATTTTTATCATTTCTTCTTCTGCCAGTGGTCTCCAAACTAGATCATTATCTAGAATGACAGTTATGAATTAGCCAAACACAGTTCCTCATGTGAACATTTGAGGTCACAGTTTGTCAGAAGCTGAACTTAGCAATCACATGTGAGGTCACAAGATGTCCCTCTGTGCTGGAGTGGGCTAACCAAGCTGGGCATAATGAATATATTTGTCTTTGATGCTCTCTTGCAGCGTTTTCCTGCAGAAATTACTGACCATTCTTTCTCCAATCTGAAGCAATGGGATAGTAAAGCATGATGTACCTGGCTAACAAGAACAAGTGGTTCTTGAGGCACCTGTCCCATGCCATAATCAGAATATGTACATTGGTGGGAGAGACAGGTGGCAATCCGAGGTAAAAAAACTATTTGACTGGAAAGCTACCATGGAACTAGACTTTCCTTAAGTCTGTTTGCTACTGGAAATATTGTAGATACACACTTTTATATGAAATATGCTGATGCTTTTTTTTTTTTTTTTCTGAATACAGATGTTTCAACAATATGTGTGCTTCATCTTATCTGGTCAACCTAGCATATTCTGAAAGAATATTTACCTATGGAAAATTGTGGCTAGCACTAAATTGCACTGTTAGTCTCAATAGAAATAGATCTCACTTCAGTTTGATACACAGCACATTAAATGGGGAGCAGCTTCTCTAAGACAAGTAAAGGCTTTAACCTGTGTCAAACTGGTAGGTAAATCCTGGATAATATGGCATCAAGTTCTTGCAATGTTTGATTGGTATAAAGCTTTTGAATCACAACTTACCATTTTTATTCCATGCTTTAAAAGAAGGGTAAGCAGTGAAATTGCTGTTTCATTTGCATTGTGCCTCCTGCATAACGTCATAATTCAAAAGAATTTTATATCTTCTTTTCTATGTATGTTTGCTATTTCTACATCATTTTTTGGTTAAAGTTTTCAGTACTTTCCATATGTTGTGCTAGTGCACGTTAGATTATTGCTGACATTTGACTTGATTTATAGCCTATATTCCTGCAGCCTTGAATACTAATGGTGTTGTGGCCTAATTGGTATCCTTAAGATTAGCTTTTTTAAAAAGCAACAACAATGAAATACCCCCAAAAACACTGTTTTGCTCATCAGACAGTGCTATTTATTATAAGAAAAAAGTGCAGATGTTGATTTGAACCTACTCCAAAGAACAAAATTTAGCAGAAACCTTCCTTGAAATGTAAAATATAGAATGAAACAACACATCTACGATATTTCATAACAACTGAAAGCCTCCAGATCCAGATATTTTTTGTCTGAAAAGAGGTCCTAAAACTGAAAAATACGCTTTGAAAATTTCTTGCAATTTAAGCTACTACATAAACATATTTAATAATAATAAAAAGAAAAAATATTCTGAATAAATTACTTATGTTGCTTTCATTAAATAAGGTGGATTCTCAGACTTCCTTAATTTTGGTCTTTTTTTTTCTTGCAGAGTGATATAAAGAAAAACCCCACAAAAATTTATTATCTTTTTAAAATCCTTATTGCCTACTTTGATCTAAAGCATTCCATGAATTCATTCACTACAACTGCTATACATGGTATGTGACTGCTGGAATACAGTAATTAAGAAAGGTAGGCTACTTTCAGATTAAAAGGAACAAGAAACTTTTTTCTATATATTCCACAAAGCGTTTATTAAAGGAGAAAACTATTTTGTTTCAACTGATACAAACTGTGTGGGCATCCAGTATGGCTACATATGTTAGATTTTGTAGATCATAAAATCCTCTCCTCCTCCCCATTTTTCTAAGACCCTTTTCTCATCTTCATAAATTCCTGCAAGTTGCTCCACACATTTTGTAAATACTTACTTTTAAGTATAATTTTATTTCCTTAATCCTTTAGACACTCACTCTGGAACCAGGGTCTAATGAAGTATCCATCAACAAAACACTATTGAAAACATAGGCAAAGTCTTGAAGGTCTTAAAATCAAAGGCATCAGTCTTGCAAAGGCTTATGGATGCTTTTAGCTTTATATGTTATGAATAAAAGCAGGCTTATGCTATAATGTTCTGTGAACACAACTATGTCAGCTAGGAATGGAGGTGAAAAATCTCACTCCCAGGTAACAGTCATGCCAGAAAAGCTTGTTCTATATTCAGCTCTCCCTAAAGACCTCAATATATGTTGTAGGAGGAAGTTCTTTACCACAAGAGTGGTGGAGCACTGGAATAGGTTGTCCAGGGAGGTACTTGAGGCCCCATCCCTGGAGACATTCAAAGTGGGGCTTGACAGAGCTCTGAGCAACCTGCTCTAGTTAAGGATGTCCCTGCTCTCAGCAGGGGGGTTGGAGTATATGACCTCTAGAGGTCCCTTCCAACTCAGACATTTCTATGTTTCTATATCACATTTCTGTCAGTTGCTAATGAATTTCCATTTTAATATGTTGACAACATGCTCCTAATTTTATTTTGGATTTGCTTTCAAATAATAAAAATGTAAAGAATAAAATAATGTAGATATATAATTGTTAAATAAATAAATAAAAATGTAAAAGTTTTATTTTACTTCTGATTTTTTTCCTTCCCATAAGAATACCCCATATCCATTCTGTGAAAATGAATCTGCTTAAAAATATAATGACATTTATGAAAAGTGTATAATTTTAACAATGAATAGTAATTTTCACAATTTTCTATGTAATTTTCACATGCTGATCAACATCAGTATGACAGTTAATCAGCATCTTTATTTTCCTAGTTGGATAGTTAGTGACTGGTCTGTCTGTAAGCATTTTATTTTATCCCGTTTTGCTCTGTGTAGCTTCATTCTATCATGTAGTGATAGTCCTTGAGGATCTCCCAGTGCAATACTAGAATACCAACAGGTTGTATTTTGTGTGGTTTTATTATACAATCATATACATAGATATGTATATGTACACATATACGTCTCCACATTTACTGTGATATAACAGATATGACATTGAACATACAAGAATCTTTAAAAATGACAATTTGGTATGGAAGACTGTTCGAACTCCAAATTCCTGTAGAATTTGCCCCAGTTTAGGAATAACTCTGGAACAAGCACTTTCTTCTAGATATTTCTGATGTTTTCGAACTTGTAACTTGGTATGATACTTTCAATTTTGTGTGCATGACCAGCTGTCAGGTAAGTTGTGGACACTAAATCCTTACCTCAAATCAACACAAAAGAATTGAACTAGAAGACACTAAAGTACTATTTTTCCACTGGAACAAAATCAGAGGTGTTCTGGGAATACCTCACAGTCTAAATTCTTTCAAAGACATTAGAAAAAGGTTTTAAGGCCCTATTTGGATTAGGTAATCATGTGTAGAGTGAAATGGTCTTTGGATAAATTTTCCTGGAACAGGCATTTAGTTTTCCAGAAAAGTCATACATTCAGACATCTGCATAAAATGATGGATTAACAAATGCAGAAGCAGGAACAAAAATTGTTCATGCAAAAGGACTCATTCTGAAAGATGTATTTGCCTGCATATCACTGAGCAAGTCAATGGATTTTTCTGCAAAAGATTTATTTTCCTTTCTATATATTTGCATTGTAAATATCTATATATCTGTGTTCCAATCTACCAATTCTCCTGTTTTTAAATGTTAGCACTGCAAACCAAAAACAAACAAGAAAGACCTTTCCCTTGTACAGGCTTGCAACACATTTAAGCATTCAAGCTTCAGACAAATCCTCACCAGGAATAAATCAGCTTTTCTGAGATGGTATTTCAGCTCCCACCTTGATCTTCCTGTTGCCACTATCTGTCCTGAAGAACTCCATAACACTGGCCTATACGAGGTGCACCATAACAGTCTGTTCCCTGCTGTGCCAGTCTTGGGGTTGTGGGTTTTCTGATTTAGGTTTTGGGGCTTTTTTTTAAGTGAGTTTTCATGATAGCTTCTATTTTAAGCAGTTTTACAACAGTGGTAGGGTGCCCTGGTGACTTTCTTTGTCAATAACTTGAAGATAGTAACCTGCTAAANGGTCTCAGCAGGGGGGTTGGAGTATATGACCTCTAGAGGTCCCTTCCAACTCAGACATTTCTATGTTTCTATATCACATTTCTGTCAGTTGCTAATGAATTTCCATTTTAATATGTTGACAACATGCTCCTAATTTTATTTTGGATTTGCTTTCAAATAATAAAAATGTAAAGAATAAAATAATGTAGATATATAATTGTTAAATAAATAAATAAAAATGTAAAAGTTTTATTTTACTTCTCATTTTTTTCCTTCCCATAATAATACCCCATATCCATTCTGTGAAAATGAATCTGCTTAAAAATATAATGACATTTATGAAAAGTGTATAATTTTAACAATGAATAGTAATTTTCACAATTTTCTATGTAATTTTCACATGCTGATCAACATCAGTATGACAGTTAATCAGCATCTTTATTTTCCTAGTTGGATAGTTAGTGACTGGTCTGTCTGTAAGCATTTTATTTTATCCCGTTTTGCTCTGTGTAGCTTCATTCTATCATGTAGTGATAGTCCTTGAGGATCTCCCAGTGCAATACTAGAATACCAACAGGTTGTATTTTGTGTGGTTTTATTATACAATCATATACATAGATATGTATATGTACACATATAAGTCTCCACATTTACTGTGATATAACAGATATGACATTGAACATACAAGAATCTTTAAAAATGACAATTTGGTATGGAAGACTGTTCGAACTCCAAATTCCTGTAGAATTTGCCCCAGTTTAGGAATAACTCTGGAACAAGCACTTTCTTCTAGATATTTCTGATGTTTTCGAACTTGTAACTTGGTATGATACTTTCAATTTTGTGTGCATGACCAGCTGTCAGGTAAGTTGTGGACACTAAATCCTTACCTCAAATCAACACAAAAGAATTGAACTAGAAGACACTAAAGTACTATTTTTCCACTGGAACAAAATCAGAGGTGTTCTGGGAATACCTCACAGTCTAAATTCTTTCAAAGACATTAGAAAGTTTTTAAGGCCCTATTTGGATTAGGTAATCATGTGTAGAGTGAAATGGTCTTTGGATAAATTTTCCTGGAACAGGCATTTAGTTTTCCAGAAAAGTCATACATTCAGACATCTGCATAAAATGATGGATTAACAAATGCAGAAGCAGGAACAAAAATTGTTCATGCAAAAGGACTCATTCTGAAAGATGTATTTGCCTGCATATCACTGAGCAAGTCAATGGATTTTTCTGCAAAAGATTTATTTTCCTTTCTATATATTTGCATTGTAAATATCTATATATCTGTGTTCCAATCTACCAATTCTCCTGTTTTTAAATGTTAGCACTGCAAACCAAAAACAAACAAGAAAGACCTTTCCCTTGTACAGGCTTGCAACACATTTAAGCATTCAAGCTTCAGACAAATCCTCACCAGGAATAAATCAGCTTTTCTGAGATGGTATTTCAGCTCCCACCTTGATCTTCCTGTTGCCACTATCTGTCCTGAAGAACTCCATAACACTGGCCTATACGAGGTGCACCATAACAGTCTGTTCCCTGCTGTGCCAGTCTTGGGGTTGTGGGTTTTCTGATTTAGGTTTTGGGGCTTTTTTTTAAGTGAGTTTTCATGATAGCTTCTATTTTAAGCAGTTTTACAACAGTGGTAGGGTGCCCTGGTGACTTTCTTTGTCAATAACTTGAAGATAGTAACCTGCTAAACATCTGCTTGCTCAGTGATTCAAGCCATATATGTCCTGAAATTGTCCCGGCTCGTCGCAGTCCAATAGCACTGCTTGCAATCGCTGTTGTTACCACTGCCATTATTACTACAGGGTGAAGTTCACCCTGATGCAGAGGACAGCACAAGGTCAGCTTGTTTATGAAATACTAGATAATCCTTTTTTGTCACTGTTAAGGAAGACATACTGTGCAGAGCTCTTGTGCTTTCTCCTTACACAGAATTGAATGTAGGCAATATTGGGAATTACATAACATTTTAAATCTGCTATGTTTTTTTTGGTTTTGTTTTTTTTTTTTAAGAACAAAGTAATGAATAAAATTAGCACTCTGTACATTCTTATGCAAAAAATAGTGAAAGGCATGAGAGGCTGCTTTCTACAGCTTCCTGAGGAGAGGACATAGAATGGGAGCTGATATCTTCACTCTAGTATCCAGTGAGATTTGTGTGTGAATGGTTCAAAGATGCACCACGGGAGGTTTAGGCTGGACATTCTTTACCAAGACAGGGGTCAAATACTAGAACAGTCTTCCTAGAGAGGTGGTTGATACCACAAGTCTATAAACATTTAAGAGACATTTGGACAATGCCCCTAACAATATGTTTTAATTTTTGGTCAGCCCTGAAATGGTCAGACATTTGGATTAGATAATCCTTGTAAGTCATTTCCAACTGAAATATTCATTCTATTCTATTCTATTCTATTCTTGCTATGCTATGCTATGCGATGTGAACTATGCTGTGCTATGATGAATTATGCTGTTCTATGCTATCCTATATTGGGATTAAATCTGGCCCTGATTACACATGAGGAAACAGCTAGCAGAAATAAAGCACAGGGAAATTAAGAAATCAAGAAATAACTCTAAACCATCTTGCAAAGCCACAGGCTGTAAGAAGAGCAAAGAGAACAAAATCAAAGAAATCCTAAGCCAAACCAAACCAACCTACCAACTAAACAAAAGAAACCCAAGCAATCAATAGTCAAAAACCTTAAAAAAGTAAAAAGGGGAAAAAAAGTTAGCAAAAAAAAGAAAAGGAAGACTAGGCAAATTATTATAATTAATAGTGCGCTAAAATACAGAACTTAGAGATAGCAAGCAGAAAAGTAATGTTCTCCTAAACCATACCATTGGCAAATGATAACCCAGATTCTCTCCACTTTGTCTTATCTCCCCATTCTATGAGGTATGCTGTTGAAAAGTCTGGTTTTGTATTTAGTTAGTGCATAATTTATTCTGTGTATCTATCATATTTTTCAGACAAGGAATACCATACACATGCAGAATCTTTATAGGTCAGTGGTACTGGGTTTAATTCACCTACATTGCAAAAATATATATTTATATACAGTGGTGTAGTTTCCATTTGCTTTCTTTCACTGGGCATACTGAAAGGCCCTATAGCACTGAAACTATATCAGAATGAATATTTAGATAGCTTTTATGGTTTTCATCATCTCCATTTCTTTAGCTTTTTTAGCATAAAAGTGACCAAATTGTATTATTTGAATTGCAGTTATTTTATTTGTTTCCAGTCCTCACCTTCAGTTAATATATGTTTAAGAGTAGTGAATTGAGCATTATGGCCAGCAACAGATTTTGCATTGTTTGTGTTTTACTTTATTCGCTACAAAACAAGACAACCCCCCAAAACAAACAAACAAAACAAACAAACAGAAAAAAATCAAAAAAACCCCAAGCCAAACAAACAAAAAAACCCAAACACCAAGACAAAGAAAGAAAAGGAAAAAAAAAAAAGAAAAAGAAAAGAAAAAGAAGACTGCATAGGTGTTTCAGAAAATGTTTTCAATTTCTCATTTTTTCAGGTTTTTCGCACTCACTTTGAGAGCAGAAATTGTCTGTTGTTTGAATGACAACAGCAGTGAACATCTCAGAGAAAGTACATGAAAGATGAAGTAACTACTACTTCTGTAGCCATCCCATTAAGCAAGCATTTAGCCAAATTTAGAAGACATAATCTGGTGGTTTTAAGTACATAGCTGGAATATATATATTTCATCCTGAGTGGCTTGAACTTCAGCCTGACTTATGTACATATTGTTATTGCTCAGTGCCTTGAGTAATGTGATCATTTCTAAAGATTGATTTTTTATGTACATGACTTTTGTGAATCCTGATTTTCTGACTAAAATCAGAACAGCATCATCTGCTAGAGATATGTATCTGAGGTTGCAACCTTACCTTTTACATTTCTGCACTTTTGAATCATTTTATATTCTCAATTCTGCTATTATCACTGGAAAATAGTAAATTACATATTCATGAGATTGAGCTATGTTAAGTATCATGGTAGATAAGAATAGAAACATTTTGTTAAATGTCAGAGCATACCCTCGATGTTCAATATGCGGGTTTTACAACAAAGGTAATCTATTCCTACCTGTCTCACCTCTAAGACATGTTTTTGAGTTTTGATCTCATTGTGACTTTCTGCTCTGAAGTTTTAAGTGAACTATATTTGTACTATCACACCAGCTACAATGTCTTATAAAGTTTATTTTAGTGCATGCTGAAAAAAAATCTCATAAACATGTATTTTATATTGAAAACAGTAGAGTGAGTACATAAAAAGTGGATATCCCAGCAATATACTGTGAGAGATTTCTAAATTTTTACATGATAACTGTATTTATGTCTCCTCTTTTGATGCCTCAATGTTATTTGAGGGAAGAAGGCTATTGCTTCTCACTGGTTAATAACTGCATTCTATGTACTCAGATGGTGCAAAGTAGACTGCCTTCAGTGAACAGATACGTTTTTATTTGCAGGTATAATGTGTAGATGAGGGTGAAATCACTGAAATATTTAATGTAGGATAGCTGTCCAAACAAAAAAATCCTATTTTAAAAAGTGCATTAATTCATTTACAAATTTTGAAAGTGTACAAAAAATGCAAATTTTTATCTCATCAATAGGTTATGAGGTCAGAGTTAGTTAAGCAATGAGTCACTATGAAGTTTCTGACACTGGAGATTTTTAAGAACAAGTTAGCCAATCATTTGCCATTGTGTCTGTGCATTGGTATTTCCCATTTCAGCTACAACTCTGAGGAACTAAAAGTTCCCCAGATTGGGAGATTGTATTTTTTGGAATTGTTTTGTGATTGTTCTGGCAAATAGCCCAGTTTGACAGGTTTTAGAAGTAGCTGATTTTCCATACATTTTTTTGATAGTTCCAGATTTTAGGCACTTGAAAAGGGAACTTAGAAACAAATTTTTGTATCTCCATCAGTCACACTGAGCTGTGTTTTATTCTTCAAAAGGAGAAAAAAGAGGATAGTCTCTTTAGGACACATTTCAACATTGGCAGGGCTTCTGTCTTTAAAACAGATAACCTTACTACAGTATTCATCAGATACATATCAAGCCCTAGCAAATTGACCAGCTAGCGTGGGATATGTAGTCATGATATGAGTCTCAAAACTGTTGTAGTGAAAAGGGCAATACTTATAATTTATTATTTTTTTTTCCAGGTAACATTTTTTTATGTCTCTGTGGCTCCTTTAACACACAGTTTTAAGCCAGGAAGGAAAATCTTGGTAGAGATCACATTTTCCAGAGTTTCTTCATACACATTTTCTTTTCAGAGATTGATATAAGACATAAGTTTCCAGAGGGTAAGAACAATCACATATTTTATGGTGGCTAATAAGTCTCTAGAGCATGAATAAGGAAATGAAGAATGGATTAACTACTTCTTACTGTCTCTTTAGTCTGCTGAAGTTTCTAGAATAAGGAACTCCATGTCTGTCAGTGATCTGGAGATTGTGACCCAAAGCAAATTATTGCATCTCTCTGTTCATCACCATATCCCTGATTTAGGCTTCGAATGTTGCATCTGCAGGGTATGAATAGCACCATTGCCTTTGATGTATATCTATAAAGTTTTAATCGTGCATTTAAACTGCTAAATTATGAGCTGCAGAACTTTAAGTAGTGTCATCTTAGCTCCTAGTGACAGCTTCTATGCAATTGTAAGAGACAGTATGTTTTCCAAGCAATTAAGTTTATTTATAATTGGAACCCAATTCTGAATCATTTCCGCAATGCAATGATGTGCGATGTTTGAGATTATAAATGAGCAATCATCATATCACATCCAATGAATTATAGATTTTAACTGGCAGAGAAAGAGATTTCTAATTGACTATTAAGTATTTTAACAAATAACTACCAGGATAGATAAATGCTTACAGAAAAAAAAAAGATAAAGTTTTATTCATATAACATTGCATATTCAGGTAACATTTGGTTGCTAAGTAACTATGCAGACAGGAATTAGACACAGGTAGATATTCTGGTTAATTTCTATATTGGAAAAAAATATCAATTTGCTAAAAAATATAAATAAGTAAACTACAATAATTTGTGAATGAAGCCAAAACCATAGAAAAAAAAATCAGCCATGTGTCCTCTAAGAACCCTCATGTGCACAGTCATGATTCAGATCAATACATTTACCTTTTAAATATGTGGGTTTTTGCCCCCTGGTGAGAAGTCTAGTGAAAGCAAGAGACACACACACACTCATGCACATATGCATGTGTTTTTGTCTGTGTACACGCACATGTGTGTGTGACAGAGGGAGAGACTTCAGGGTACTTTGTTCATAAGTTTTTTTTTAAAAACAAGATGAAGAATAATGTGTACTTTTACACTTTAGTAATGTTATATGGCTGTGTTATATATAGCAACAGCTTTATCATACAATCATATAATGGTTTGGGTTGGAAGGGACTTTAAAGATCATTGACTTCAAACTCTCCTGCCATGGGCAGGGACACCTCCCTCTGGACCAGTTGTGCAAGGCCACATCCAACCTGGTCTTGAATTCATCCAATGATGGAGCATCCACAAGTTCACTGGGCAACCTGTTCCAATGACACTCACTGTAAAATAAAATAACCTGCAGATTTCATTTGAAACCCCATGGCATCTTCACTGAAACATTCAGAAATACCCATAAATGGGTACAATAAATTGACATGGCTAGACACTTAGATCTTTAGATATTCATAGCTATACAGGCAGAACATCCTGTGAAATTTTCTTGACTGTGTAGTTAAGAAACCTGGATTTACTACACAAACCAGATTTTTATTAGATGGAAGTGTCTCTACTCATGTCCTGGCCAGTCCCTTCTCAAGGGCTGTAGTAGCACTCAGAGACGAAGCAGAGGATAAAGTTAAACATTAAGCAAAACACAAGACACTTAGAAACTGAGAAATTGTTATTGAACCTACAGGCTACTTCTTTAGATTTCATTATGAATGACAGGAATATACTGTTATATACAAAGGATATTTCTGGGGCGCAACACCATGATTTATTGAAAAGCAATCAGCTCTTCCAAGAAACTAGGAAAGTTCACCTGGATCTAGGAAGTCACTTCAGAGAATTTTTGTGACACACCCAGAAATTCCCAGGGAATTAGGGAGAGTAGTTGTAAGCGCTGGAACAATTATTCAACTTGTGAGGAGGAATCCACCTGCTCTGTGTTACATAGACTCAGTCTGTCAAATACCAGCTGGGTCCTTAATGTATGAAGTAACTACAATTGAAATGAAAAAATACTTTTTTTTCTCTTCCTTAAAAAAGTCTGGCAAGCTTTTTTTTTAGACTCCTCTTCAATGAACAATTTCTCTTTTAAGGACCAGATTATAATGGTCTCCATATGGGTTGCTGCTTTAGGTAATTTGAGAGAGAGTCTAGTCAAATATACAGGTGGTTATTATTAGCAAGACTTCACTGTAGAAGTGCATTGCATTGATGCTATGTAATCTACCTGCTTAATCTTTATATGGCTATTAGTTTATATCTTCACTGTTTCTGAAAGGCACTTATCTAAGAGCTATTCTCTTCCCTTTGAAGCATCATTACAGTAGCCATAAATGGAGGATGTTGAAGTGGAATTTCAAACTGAGTTTAAATGCAGAGGATTAACAGAAAGTTGTTTCTGTGTGGCAGCCATCATCTACATTGTGACTTCCTACAGGAGGGATCTGTAGATCACTCAGATATTTAGCTTGGTTGTTTTGGTAACCTTGGGTTGAAATTAAGTTTGAATTAGATTATTTTACAATTTTGCCTCAGTTGCTTAATTGATAAATTTAATGTTTATAACCTATGAGCATGATCCTATAAGTATTTTGTCCGATTTTAATCTATTTATGTAAATAGTCTCAAAGACTTGATTGCAATTTTTTTTTTTTTTCCAAGGTAAATGAGTCATACACAAGTTCTGGTAAGAAATATATATTAAACAGAGTATACTAATATGTATTTTCTAGGAATAACATGCCTACATAAGAAATCCTTAGGAAAGATTTCAGCTGCCCTCCAGTTTACTTCAGTAGCAAGTGTACCCTTATCTTTCAATAGAAGACAGTGATTTAGTTTGGGGTTTTTTTTTCAGGAAAAAGAGATTTCAAATATGTTAGATAAAAAAATAAAAATGGGGCTTTATGTGAGCCATACTTCAAAGCAAAAAGCTTTATTCCACAATTACATCTGCATCTGGTGGGGAAGACTATTCAGAGGTCAGTAAATATCTTCATAATGAAACTAATGTCCTTTATAAGGGAAAGAAGAAGATTGATTCAAACACTGAAGTTCCTTAGGCTTGTTCATTGACTGAAGATTATATTGTATAGATTATCTCACCTGACCTTAGCTGAGCAGCAGAGTACAGAGAGGGAGATGGTTTTCAGCACCAAGTCTATACCAGAAAGCCTAAAAGCAATTTTGCATTCTCAGTCTATGCGTCGTCTTAGTTACATGCTGGGGTGACACTTAAAGTGACCTCGGCTGCTCCTTCTCTTCTACTTACATCCTAATTTTCATGAAAAAAGAAATCAAGATGAATATTCTTAGCAGAAGCCAGGGCATGCTCTAGAACTACATACTCAGGACAACCTGAGGACCAGGTCAGTATGAGTGTCCCCATAAGCCATAGATAAATATGTGAGTGTATTTCTGCATAGAAGATAGTGTCTCACCATATTTGAAAAGCACCATTTTACATTGAGATATACTTGTGTAAAGTAATGAAGTCTCCTGTGGTAAATGTCAATCAATACCTATTCCAAGGTTAAAGTACAACCAGCAGTTCTGTGATAGGAATTCAAAGCACAGAATCAATTGTATGTTTTTTCTTAGTGTCTTCTAAAGGATGTTTATGAGTCACAATGAAATTTGGAGTGAACTTACTGCATGTCATAAAACCCTTAGTAGTCCAAATGTATCTTTGTGTGTACCTACATATTCATGTAGAAAAAACAAGTGTGGCATGTGAGTTAAGTAGATTCGCAAGTTTTTATTTCATAACTGGCTAATTCATTGCAAACAATTATTGAGATATTAGTACTAATTACAAAGCATGCAGCACTTCATACTTTAGCTCTGCTTCTTCTACATTGTTTCTCATAATTTATCTGTACTCTAATTGCATGTGGAGATATTTGATGGGAAAATCAGATTAGGTCATTCAAGCTAGTTGCTACTTTAATGGACAAGAAGCATGGATCTCTCACTTTTAATATCATATATGTATGCATACTTATACAGAAATCCAGCTGTCTCATTCATTATATACTGTAAGACAGGTCCTTCCATGAATGCATATGTATACATACTTAAAGAGACCATGGACCGTTGATGGGATTTTGATTAATTCAATATTAATTATGAGAATTTATTTCATAAAATTACTTTGAAATGTGTAATTGTCAGGACCTCAAATGAAATGTGTTCATGTTCATGTCAGGTAAAAGATTGTCAAATTACTGTACAAAGCACGGGGTAAATTTGAATTCTGCTGACAGCAAAAATGCAGCTCTGCTTCAGTAGTGAATGAACACATTTTAACTGTCTTTGATCAGCAGAAACCCACTCTTTCAGAAGGGATAAGTGGGGTCAAATTCCAACCCAGCCTTACTAGTACAGTTTAACCATCTCAGAATAGACTTAAAGTCAGTGCTAAGTAGGAAGTTTTCCTTAATGTTATGTGTTTACTGCAAGACCAGGTGTACCAGGGTAATGCCCCAGGGCATTTTATAGGGCACACACTCCAGAGAGATGCTATTAGAATCACACTGGGATTGCCATAGCAAATCCCAAGAAAATATGTCTCTGGATAATAATCAATGGCAGAGCTAAACTACCACATTACACATGTGTATCTCCATTTATTTGCTTTGCTAAGTGAATCCACAACTAAAGAATGGGTCTTTTTTTAAATGCATTTTCAAGGTCACACCATGTACTAATTTTCATTGAAACAGCTATAAATTTGCTGAATGCACTTGTATGAGCTAACAGTAGAAAACAAATGGACTCTCTCAGGTAATCTAAGGTTGTGTACTCAGTTTCTAATTCTGTTTCTCGACTTTTAAAATTACTTTACTTTCTGTGGTGGTGATGAGAAAAGTCACAGATATAACACGGACACAGAGAGAGCAATAATACTGCTCTTCATTGTGTTCTGGGTGTGAGTATATACATACATATAGAACATGTACAATTAATAATAAAATTTAAAGATTGTTTGTTTACTTTATGCAGAAATGCAAACAAGAAATTTAGGGCACACTGTAAACAAAAATAAACCCTTTTATGTCTGATGAAGTCATAAATACCGTTTAAAACAAAACAAAACAAAAAAACAAACAACCAAACAGAAAAAAAACTCAAAACACAGAAAGAACCCAACTCAAAAAAAAAACCAACAAACAACCCCAAACCACCACCCCTCCCCCCCAAAAAACAACAAAACAACCAATCAACAAAAACAATCCACAATCATTTTAATTTCTTTCCAGGAAGGCAAAAGTGTGACACCAAGGTAAGGGAGAATGGAGAATCACATTTGCACTTAAACATTACTTTCATCTGAGATAGCCCAAGGCCTTCAGTATCAGTACTTGCGCCCTGCTTTGAGGACTATGAATGTTACTCTCCCTCTTCTAAACAAGTGCAAACGGAGACATGAAGAGACTAATTGAGTCAAGCCTATTAGTGGCATCAGAGTGAACAACCTCTAAGAGTGCTGATTTCTGGTTATATGTTCTATGGAACTCAAGCATAAAATATTTTAAGGTGTATTTAAATGTCAACGGTCTTGAGTTTTTTGAGCCTAGGTTATACTTTGTTACTGTAGTTGGCTTGTAGGTTTGGAACTTATTTTTTAGTGTCTTCATTTGAATAACAATACAGGGAATGTAATAATGATCCCTGCTATTTCAGTTTTCATTTCTGAAAGGATAAGCTGTGAAACTCTAAATGCCTATGCAAATGAATTAACAAATGGTGTTAAAATTTGTATTCCTTACTCACAGAACAGTTTTTTATATACTTACCTATTTTCAGGATCAAAATCTGATGGTTTTATATGACAAGGAAAGTCTCTCAGAATTCATTTGATCTTGCAATGAATTGACAGGTGTTTCAACCCTGATTCAGAGGGGTCTCCAGGAGGGTGAAGGCCTATGCTGTACCAGGAGGCGTCTCCAAATAGTTTGATTTTTTTTGTGTGTGTGTACTTAGAAGGCTGCAAAAACTGCCACTGTTTGTGGATGAACTACGCTGGAAAATTACTACTGTGCAATATGCTGAATAATGACCCTGCTTTAATTTGTGCATTGTTTATTGGCAGCAACCCGTGACAGCATTAACTTCTAATATCATTGCTATTTCAAACTGACAATGACTAGATACTTTGCAGTAGTCTGATAGGCAGTTATTAGTGTCCACAATAATGAGCTCTGTGCTCAGTAAAACTAACAGTGCAATGCTTCTGGAGCTTCTGGAGGTAGCGGGGGTCTGTATGCAAGCATGCTTTTTAATTAGATCAGTCTGGGATCTATTTTACATTTCATCTCTCATCCAGAAAATGTAGGACACTGGCTATAAGCTTGTTAATGTTTCTCTCTTAGGCTTGATGTTCCTCAGTCACATAAATGTAGAAGAGACATAGAAAAAGGCTATGTGAAAGCATCACTCAGATAGATGCTACCTCTATCTACTATGTCTACCTAGCTCTGACTCTGATTGACCTGCTTGGGTATGGAAAACAAAGAAGTGATAGATATGGTGTCACTGACTTTACCCACTGAGTAACAAACAGAGTGAGAGCAAATAAAGGAGAGCAGAGGTGGATGGGAAGCCCAATAACAGTCACTAATTCACCTCAGATATGGTGAAAGCCAGATGGATTGTCCCCATCTTCATGATTAACAGGGTCCTTAGTGGTGTATGATGACAATCTATACAGAAAATAATACACAGTTAGAATAGTAGTACCTTGGGGGCATAGTGGCACATCCAGAGATGACCAGTGGTGTGGAGGATGTGGAGCTGCTGAATGAGAAGACTCTTGAAGGACTGGAACAAGTTCCCTCCCCTGGGGGTACCCTGAGTTCTGCTAGCCCACACTGGGCGGAGGGCTTGATTGGTACAAATGTGTTGTGTGTGTTGCCAAATAAGAATTTTAGAATAGAAATTGCTCTTCACTAACAACGCCTGTCCTGCTTAAGTTTTAAAATGTGTGCCACTGGGTGATATGGTTCGGTCATTTAGGTCCCACCAGTTAAATTCCCCTGTGACAAGAAATAAAAGAAGAAATGCTTACTTTAAGAAGTGCAAGAATATGAAGTCAAAGCTAGAACCCAAACTCTTTAGAAATGAAATTAATAGCATCAAAAGAGGCAATACTTTTATACCAGAAGATATTTTCCAGGATATCATGAGATACTCTACTTCCTTGTGAGCAGAGTATGATATCTTTCACTACAGCACATCATTTCCTTCTTGAACCGGTATTCAAAAAATATAATTAAATATCAAAAACAATTAAATAGTCAAATACATATACTAAATGCATAATTCTTAAGAAATTGAGGCACTTCAAACTAAATAATAAAATTAAATCAAATCACTTATGACTTTCTATATTACGCATATTTGCCAGGTAGCTGAAAAACACTTGTCAGTGTTGCATGTTTTTACTTTTAATGACTGCTACGAGGTTCTCATGATTTAAAGTGCTGGGACTTGACTTAAGATAAGTGATTTTTCAGTGACAGTTACCTACTCAGAATTTATTATCAGACATGAATAGTAGATGAATATTTCAGGACTTCTAATGTTTCTCCTCTGTGGTGCTGATTTTTCTGTAGTTCTGTGTAGTATGTATACCGAACGCTGAAGATTTTCTGTGTTGTACCCAGTTCAGTTTCATTCTTCCAGCCTGAGCTTGGCATGTGCAAACCTGACTATTAAACATGTTACAAGACTTAACAACGTTTTATCAAATCTTAAGTACTCAATGCATTTCATTTTACTTATGTCTTCAAGATGTTGCAGAATAAAATCTTCTTTAAAATCTTAAAATTTTTATACAGAAAAGAAGTGGAGAAGATAAAAACAGGAAGTTATATCTTGTAGTACTAAAGACAGATTGTATAATCAGAAATCACTAGGTGCCATTGCCATATTAATTTACATTAGGATTCACATTTCAAAACATAAAGGGGAGTAAACTCTTCTACTCTTTACTTGTATAGAAAAAGGAGGTCAAGACCACACAAACACACAAAAAAAAACGTTTGACAAAGATTACAGATCTGTTTTTGGTTGGCTGGCGTTTTTTTGGGTATTTGTTTGGTTTGTTTGTTTGTTTTTGTGGGGTTTTTGTTTTGTTTGCTTTGTTTTAATTTAGCTATGAGGTACAGTTGAAAATACATTGAATCTTACTTTGTACATAGCTTGTTTAGTTTATTCCTTCAGATCTTGACATGCTGCAATATTTAAATATGAGAAATATGTAGTCTTTTTTCTAAATTACTTGTTTAGAGGAAGTGATTTCTTTCCCTAGAATAAATAGTCCACAGTGTGAGGAAATAACCCTGGCAATGGAAAACTGTAAAAGACTCTTATAGCTGCTATATTTCTTCATAGATAATGAGTTATATTTATACACAAGTGGCAGACATTGCTCAAAAAATACCTGATGGTCATCACCAATAGTCAGTTCTTTAATTCTGTGTCCATTATAATATAAATGAAGTGCTTTTGAGAGTGATATGCTAATACTGAAAAATTTTTATTGACTTACGTTATCATATCTGGTTCTGAGTGAGAATTCCAGTTCCCAATGTGATTTCATTGAGGAGCAGTTCAGAAAGTATATTGAAGATAGTTGTATTTATTTATGTGGCAACTCATCTTAAACATTGTGATGCATCAGAGAAGAAATAGCAATTCAGTGCAGTTAGTTTCACAGAAAAAAACATCTTGGCTATAGACTGTGCCCTCACAGTCTGATAAAGTGAATTTGCCTATTTATTATTTATGATGTGCTAAAGACCTAGAAATTCCATTCAGGATCGGTACCCAGTTAGGAATGGGTTGTACAGACAGATAAGAGTAAGACAATTCCTACCTCTGTAAGCTTTATAAGTAATTATTAGCAAACTTTGATTCCCTTGACTAGAGCAAGTCTGTTAGTTTCTTGGGAAGAAGTATGAATGTAGAGATTAGCTTGCTGAAATCCTGAACACAAGTTAATTGGTGTATCAGGTATGTTAATATTATAGTATGTTATAAGGATTACAAACAGATGAACAAACATAGTTTTCTGAATCCATAACGCTCAACTCTGCAACTAAGAAGGGAAAATAGAAATTTACAGATAAATCTCAAAACTTCAAAAATGTGCTTGTGTGTCTAACTGCAAGGAATTATTTAAATGATCTATTACATGTGATGTTAAAATTTAAACTGAAGGTTTAATTCTCACTACATGATTTTATAAAGAAAGTTTTTCTATTACTTTTAGTGAGGGCACAGTTTTAACTTTTTTAGGTTTGATACAGAATCCAGTGAAATTACTGGAAATTGTTCTAGTGACTTCACTGAGATATGAACTATGACCAGCATGGCTGTCCCTAGCTCATGCGGCCCTGTCCACTATTCATCTCTGGAATAATACTGATTTCTATTTTTAACTGACCACTTACTGAGGGAAAGGAATAGATTGTGGCTATGAGCTGGAGGGAAAGAATTTCATCTTCTTTAACTGGCTCTTATTTGCATAGGAGTACATCACTTTAAGGCAATTTTGGAAGTTCCTCTTAATGCTGTCCTTGAAATCTCACTTCCGGTGTTTGGACACTGTATCAAAGAGCTCAGCCTGGAAGAACACAATTATCACCTGCAAAACATAGAAACATAGAAGTGTCTGGGTTGGAAGTGACCTCTAGAGGTCATCGATAGCAAGTTGCTCAGAGCTCTGTCAAGCCCCACTTTGAATGTCTCCAGGAATGGGACCTCAACCATCTCCCTGGGCAACCTGTTCCAGTGCTCCACCACTCTTGTGGTAAAGAACTTCCTTCTTACTTCTAATCTAAATCTGCTCCTTTCTAATTTGAAACCATTACCCCTCATCCTTTCACTACAGGCCTTTGTAAACAGGCCCTCTCCAGTCTTTTTATAACCTCTCTTCAGGTACTGGAAGGTGGGTGTTAGATCTTCCCAGAGCCTTCTCTTCTTCAGGCTGAACAACCTGATCTCGCTCAGCCTGTCCTTGTAGGAGAGGTGCTCCAGCCCCCTGATCATCTTCGTGGCCCTCCTCTGGACCTGCTCCATCAGGTCCATGTCCTTCCTGTGCTGGGGGCTCCTGAGCTGGATGCAGTATTCCAGGTGAGGTTTCAACAGAGCAGAGTAGAGTAGCAGAATCACCTCTCTCGATCTGCTGGCCACACTTCTTTTGATGCAGCCCAGGATGCAACTGGCTTTCTGGGCTGCAAGCACACACACTGGCTGCTCGCATCCAGCTTCTAGTCTACCAACATCCCCAATTCCTTTTCTGCAGGACTGCTCTCTATTGCCTCTTCCCCAAGCTTGTATAGATAGTGGGCTTTGTTCCTGCCCAGGTGTAGGACCTTGCATTTGCTCTTGTTGAACCTCATGAGGTTCACCTGGGCCCATCACTCCAGCTTGTCCAGAGTAACAGAACACACAGAGTATCTTTCGCCCCTCATTGATCTTTTCAGTTGGTATAAAGCAGCTGACATATTATGAATAACTAAGTATTTTTTATCACATATAAACATTTCCTTACCTGTATGCTATAACCATAGTTTTATAAGCAGCTTCTGAATTGTTTGCTTATCAAGAAAACAAAACAAACAACCCCCCTATTCTTTCTAAACACCAAGATTTTACTCAAATCTTTCAAATGCCTTTTTCATTGTATATTCTCTGTCACTGAGCAAAAGTGATGTATTGGCATATGATTGCAGTACACACTATGTATGTTTGTAGAAATCTATCAACCCATAAAATAATAATAAAAAGAACCCATTTCCACTAAATCAGCACGGAAACTGCAAAAGCCATTCAAAAGGTCTATATTTCCTGGTGTATACACTCATATCCAAAGGATTATCATGAATCTTCAGACTTTTTGACACTTGTACTCAGGAATGCTATTACAATTCTGTTCAGTGATTTTATTTTTCATCTCAGTCTCTTCTAACTAATTGTATTTTCTCAAGTGAACCACATGTTTTCACAGACAGTGCCTGTTTCAAGAAGTGATAGCACTCGATGTTTAGAGTTACTATCTTGGACTGGTGTGCAGATCAAGTTCACTGCTAAATCTTGTGTACCACACTGCAGGTGCAGAAAGTAAAAGGCTGCATGTTCAGGGAAGAGCAGACAGGACAGGCGACCCTAAACTGACCAGCAAGGTGTTCCATCCCATATATGTCATATTCAGCATAAAGCTAAGGGAACATGAGGATTAAGCCCCTTCTTACTGGCATCCAAGGAGAACTCTGTACATTCTTCCTTCAACACTGATACATGTGTTCCTGAATCCAGTTCCCATCTGCCACTAAGACCAGCCTGGGACTTCCTAGTGCCATCTCCACAGCACCAGTGGTGATGGTAATGTGATTGCCACCCAGGGTTGGGTTAGATATTAGTTTTTTATATATTTGTATATATTCCATTTTATTATTATTATTTTCATCAGACCTGTTCTGTCTTTCTTTTCTAATCAGTATGTCTTTCTCCCTTATTCCCTTTCTCTTCCCCTTTGGGAGTCCTATAACACAGTGTCTGTTATAGGACTAGATGACAGTTCTGACCCTGTACCTTAACACACACTAAACATGAAAGCTTTAGATTCAAGTTATTTCTACTTTCTGTTTTGTTTATTTAGTTGGTCGGTTGTTTTTTGTTTTTTTTTTTTTTTTCTTGTTGTTGTTTCTTNATGTGATTGCCACCCAGGGTTGGGTTAGATATTAGTTTTTTATATATTTGTATATATTCCATTTTATTATTATTATTTTCATCAGACCTGTTCTGTCTTTCTTTTCTAATCAGTATGTCTTTCTCCCTTATTCCCTTTCTCTTCCCCTTTGGGAGTCCTATAACACAGTGTCTGTTATAGGACTAGATGACAGTTCTGACCCTGTACCTTAACACACACTAAACATGAAAGCTTTAGATTCAAGTTATTTCTACTTTCTGTTTTGTTTATTTAGTTGGTCGGTTGTTTTTTGTTTTTTTTTTTTTTTCTTGTAGTTGTTTCTTTCCTTTTTTGTAACCTAAAATGTATCTGACTGATATTTTCAATTTTTCTTTATTCAGCAAAGATTCTGAATAATGACATTGTTAAGAGTAGTTCTTTATTTAATTTTCTGTTACTCAAGTTCTCATCTATGTATTACTACTTTTTGTATATTCTATTGTTGTTTTGTTGTTTCTTTGGGTTTTCTTTAAATTAAATACTAGAATAATATTATCTATATTTTTATCAAGTGTGTGTTTCAGAGCCCCAATTTCTATAATTTATAAAGAAGTAAGTATGGCCAGATTTTGGAAAATGACATTAGTCATAATACATTTTCCATTTAAAAGTGTTTCCTAAGGGCAAAAGTCATTAGCACTAACCTTTTAATGAGAACAGACAGTCTCTTAATTGTATATTTTCCTGAAGAATACTTTGCACTTTGCCCTCAAACCTAGGTAATTATGCTTTTTTAATATTCACTGTACATGAAAGGCTACATCATTCTCATTACATTTGTGGGTTTTTTTTCTGATACTTGTTCATGTACTTTTAGTGGATTTTTTCTGTATTTATTATATTTTCCATAGTGATTCCTTGCATAGAAGTGATGATGGGTATGACTGGGAGGGGGATAATGGAGTTGTAATACCTGACAGAATATGATTTATGTTGCTGTAATTCGTATTTTCTGTGTTGTTAATGTGTTCTCATGTCATCATACTGATAAGGCTGAATTAAGGAAATGTAGATTGCACATTTATGTGTTATCAGGGTTTGAAGTGGCTTTGCATAACATCAAGTGAAAGTGTTTCCAGAGAAATAATTATTCTGAGTAATTATCATGACTATTCTATTTTTTCCCTCATAGAATATAAAACACAAGACCCCTTAAAAGTCTATTTCCTAGTACAAGCTCCTTTAATGAGTTGTTCAAGACCTACTGCAGGCTTTAGCAGAAATGTCAGCACTGAATACATAATGTTTCTCCCCTCCCTCCTGCCTAGCAGCAGAGTTCAACAGTGCTTCAGAGGAAGCTTATCTTCTGAAGTTTTGATACTCCTAATTTAATTTCTAAAGAGAAGGTACAACTTTAAAGTAGACCAAGTGCCTCTGACAAATTTGTTGCCTGTAGTGTGCTAAATGGGACAGGAATCCACAGCATTCATCTTTCACACAAGTTGTATATGAACCATGGACGACTGTGTGTTGCCGAGTTTCAAAAAAGGGCAGTCTTATTTCTGCCTCATCTGGATGTTGCATGTTGTAGAAGTTTAAAACTAGTGGGGGTGCTTTCAAGTCCAGTTTCTTTATATAAAAAACTAAATTTAGATAACAATTTCATTTTTTAAGCACAAATGCTACTTGAAAGTAGCCTTGTGTTCTTTGCACTAAAACATAGATACATCTCATAGTTTTGGGGACTTTCCTCATTTTTTCCTTCAGCCATTATTTTACCATGAAAACAGTTCCTCACATCAGAATTTTCTAGTCACATATAAAATTCTGTAACCAAGGAAACTATCAAGCATGTTAGATGTGCTTGTCCTAAAGAAAAAAACCAAAATATCCTCTAAAATTTTAAAAACAAGCAAAGAACTCAAGCATAAGACTGTGCTTATTTAAAACTTAGGTTCATCTAAATGTTTTATTAATATTTTTTTTTTATTTGGAGCATCCATTGCAGAAGTAAAATTCTGATTAACATCTTATTCTTAGGATGAAGACTGTAGTTCTTTGTGGTCCTTGTGACTTTTTGTTACACTTCTTGTTAGAATCATAAGTTGTCCTGAAGATAGCCCTATGACAAAGCTTTGAAAGCCTGGGAAGCCACACATAGATGTTTGTTTACCTCTCTTTAGGAGTTGTAAGGTGTTCTATGTATGTCAAGGTATAGAATGAGCATTCAGTGATATTAAAGCCATAATAGACATTAGTGAGATGAGTGAAGAATTTTCTAACTGAACTAAAATTGTTGAAAATTAACAAAACCAATTTGCCAGGAACAACCAGTATTCTCACCTGTGAGTTCTTAAAGAATTTGAATCTGTCATGTGAAATACATAACCAAGCCTTCAAAACAGCTGGAGGAATGGAAGTTGAAAAATATATATTAATTTCAAAAGGGTTATTCTGTATTGAAAAAATCAACAGAAATCATATTAAATAACAGAATTAAAAGATACATGGATAAGCAAGAAATAAAGAAGCAGCAATACCTCTTTCAGAAGGAAATAATACATGATAAATTTATTAAAATTATTTAAGACAATCAAAGATTTATGACTGATCTGAGTGATGTCATGTTTAAAGTTCAAAAAAATATATTAATTGGAAGAATTCACTAAAAGTTCTTCAAGAAACTATGGTGGGATAGAAGGAGAAATCTAGTTTGTCAAGTTACTGTTAAAATCTAGAAATTATGAAATAAGAATAGTTTTCATTTTTCACTGTAAAAGTGGGCTACCTGTGGGGTCTCACAAGAACCTTGTGCTCTTCAGTATACTTGAAAGCAAAGATAATGGATACTGAGGCCACAGAGGTTTCTGATTAAACACTTATGAAACAATTTTGAATAAGATAAATGTACCCAGAATGAGCAATTGCAAGAATTTAGGATACTAAGGATGGAATTAATATAATCCATCTTTAGCTGTCTAGAAGTCTGATATCCAGACTAAACTTGGCATTTAAGATTTCAGTACTGCATGCGGAAAGAGACATGTACTTTAGGAAGATGGTCCATCCATTTTAGCTTACAGAAAGACGAATCACTTTCTTTATTGTTTATAGGGATATATTAGATAATGATCTTAGTCCTGGTACTTCACTTTTTCACAGCTGTGAGGGGAAACCCATATAAGTAATATGGATAATGAAATGCCAGATAAATTCAATGCAAATAAATGCTAATTAATGCATATGAGCAATATAAAACTTTGTATGTAGCATTGAGTGTATAGATATACTAAATTGTGCATACTAATTTGCTCAGAAAATAATCTTAAATTCATACAATGTACATAGTTATTTAAAACTGGTAAAATGGTCAGGAGAAGTAAAAAATGCAATGAAAAGTAGAAGTTATCTAAAAGAAATACATATTAAGAGATAAAAAAGTATCATCACATCACTGTGTAAATCAAAATCATATTTATCTGCAGCATATAAGTCAAATTAGGTAGGGGAAAACAAAAAGGCAATAAAGAATGGCTCAGATCCTCAGACATGAACAGATGGATAACTGCCAGCTTCAATGGAGTTGCAATGTTTTAAAGAGCCATTTCTGGATGTTTTCACAACCTTCAGTAAATTTACTATTTGTAATCTGACAGCTCTTGCACATGTGTAGTTCCATTTTACATATATTCTTTAGTGACAACATACGGTCACACAGCTGTGGACATGGTTTCTGCATGAACACATTTTTTTCTGAACAAAAAATGAGATGATATCTCATTTGACATTGTTTTTTGCTATTATTACTAGGCACACTTTTACAACCTGGCTGGCTGGCAAGAGAAATTACTTCATTAGACTTCTCTTATACAGGATAATCTTGGCAAAATAGGACTACTAGATTTCTGGACTTTTATCACTAATGTTTTTCTTTTAATCTGGGTATTTCATTTTGGTGAGCCTTGAGACCAGTTCTTAAGTATGTATCTTTCACTTTAAAGAGTATTCTCTTACTTACAGGCGTACTCTGTCCTTCAAAAAGGAAATTTATATTAAATTCTTAATGACATATACTTTTAAGAAATATACTGTCTAATGCCTTTGTCATGGGTTTTCTTTTTCTCCCTTATGAGTATTTTGGATAAAATTAAATGCATCATGTGAAGCATACTGAAATCAAGGCCTAAGTCTTCTAGTAGAGAAAATTTGGAATATCATTGAAAAATTTTAGATGAAAAAAGTGTAGAAAGCATGTGAAGTACAGAGGAACATTGAAAGCTGGCTACAGATAAAGAGCCTCCTTCAGCAATTTAATATCAAAGAACAAATGCTCTGCTTTTACACATATATTTTTCTTATTGTAGTTACACAACATCTGGTACAACATCTTTGGCATGGTTAAAAACAGGCATGATGTATTCCTCAATAGAAACGTCTATGCTAAGTGACAGTAGGAATTATTGGTTAGCCATTACAAAAATCTTCTGATGGGTGAAGCTTTGGCTGCTATTTCTAGAAATAGCCTCAAGGATTTGATTGAAAATGTCAATTGTTGTATGACAGATTGCTTGTAAAAACATTCGCAGTGTTTCGTGTTCTACCATTATTCATTATGTTTAAGCTAAAACTCAACATAGATATTGTACAACAATCCACATATTATGTAAAGGCCATTCCCAAAATGTTAGAGATTAAATACTGTTTTTTTCTGTGCAAGTACATATGCTTTGAAATTTTTCATATGCTTGAGATGAAAAAGGATAGAAAAGGCAATGAAAACAAGGTTCGAAACTAAATATATTTTCTCAAATTAATTTGTCAGCCATTACAGAATTAGTTTCTATGCCCTAAACACAAGCTTTGTTATTGCCTATTTGTATGCAAAAAAAAATATAAAGATAGTACTGAGGTTCTAGGAAGAAAACAATTATGACATATATTCTAGAATCTTAAATACTATAATAAACTTAAGCACAGACTGTTTAAAGAAAAAAAAAAAACAAAAGCAAAAAAACAACTCATAAGAAATTCTGCTATGATTTTTTCATATTGATATGTCAGAAGAGTAGGAAATTCTATGAACGCCAAGAATAACAAGAGTAGTATTAATAAAGTCCACAGTGCGTACCTCTGAATAATTTCCTTTGGAATTTTTTGGCACATATTTAACAACTAAACTAAAACTAAAATAAACTAAACTTATAGTTGCAAGACTGCCAGAAATAAGCCGAAAGCACCATACAGTTTTACATCACATATTTGTGACTGAATTAAATACTAAGTTTTTTTTAAAAAAAGAAGCATATTGAAAGGGGGAGTATGAAACTCATTGGAAGCAAGTCATACTGTAGCTATGGAATGGAACTCAAAATGCTGGCTAATTCCCATACTTGTCCTACAAGTTTACTTGTCCTGCACCAGCAAGACAAAATATGCCCCATAAAGTTCATATGTTCTCATTCATATGTTACTTAATGTTTACACAGAACATTGGTATTAGCTCAGATGGCCTCTTTCCAGTTTGCATCTAACTGTTCATCAGCTTTGCCATCTACATCATCATCCACCAACCACTCTTCTGCCAGGCAGAGATTGTGCTGAGAGATAAAATTGCTTCAGACTGACATTAGGAGGTTTAAATAACAGATAGCAGTAGTAGCTCTTAGGATACTTTATTTTTTCCTGGTAAGGAAATTACTGTTACGATGTTGCTTTCCAGATTGAGGGAGACAGTAAAAAGAAGAAAGGTAGTTTGCATTCCTCTGATCTGTTCTCAAAGGTGACAAAACCTCATGAGTGTTCTGTTTATGTATTTGACCATTCATTTTCCTTTCTATTTTGAGTTCTTGAAAATATTGGTGGAACTGTGCTCCCTTTGAAATGAACCTGAGTGCCGATATTGGAATTAAGTGCAAATTTAGACTGACGCAGGCAGTAAAAGCACAATGATGTTTCCACTTCCTAACCTTGAATTTCCATTTTCAGCACTAAACAGAATGAAAACACGTTGTTTTGTGGTGGGTTTTTTTGTTTGTTTGTTTTTCATTTGCAATCCTAATAGCTAGGAAGGAAGACACAGCTTTATTCCAGCTCTCATTTGAATCAACAGTCTTATTCACAGAGTAAGACTCAAATACCTTTAATATCATTTTAGCTACTCTAGAATTTAGAAAAACTGAGTTGATGAATTCTAACTGTTCTGCCTCCAGTGATTACAGAGGAAAACTAAGGAAACTAGTATCTTAATTATACCTGAAAATTACGTTTCTTTGCATAGTGGACTACTGACTTTAATACTAATGACTGAATTTCTGAATTCCTTGTCTTCTGGGCTGTTTAATGTCCAGGAAATTGAGCTGGTGTGGACAAGAATGATTCTGGCATGTTCTGCAAGTCTTGGAAGCAGTGCATTCAATAGATTGGGTTGCTTTGCACATGTATTTAATGCATGTTAAAGTTGTACACATGCAGATCATTATCCCATCAAAGTACAGTATCTTTAATAAAATTTTAGAGAGAATTCTAGGCATCCTCTTCTTCTGTATGCGAAAAAGAGAAGTTCCCCGTGTTTGATGAGTCTGTTAGATGGGATGAACATGAGTCCAAATTTCTATTCAGGAAAATATAACTGATCTTAAATTGAAAAAAGTTAATTTGTGGTTCTTGCATTATAGAATCAGAAGGGACAGTTAAAATCATCTAGTTGGATTAGAAAGACATTTGGATAGAATTTGGATGAACTAATTCCTATAAAAGTTGTTCGTTGTCACTAGAAAACATATCAAACCTTAACAACTTTTATTTAAGAAATTTTCTTTATGCAGAACACAGAGAAATTAATTTATAAATTATTCTAATTGGTAGTAAGTTGTCATATACTTTCAATATCAATTTTATTCAGATTGGTTCCTTAGTCCATCTAAGGGTAGCATTAGTTTTTTAGCCACAATGAGGCACTGAGGTAATTTCCAATTGATTCTCCCCCACTAAATCATATTACATGAAATCATACAATTCTATATTAAATGACATTACAGAGCTGGAATCTGATCCATTTAGGGGTGGAGGCAGAATTTTACCTCCAAATACAATTTAAAAAATCGAGCAAGTAGACTTCACATATTGCTCCACAGAGTGAAATGTGACATCTTAAGGTCAATCTGGTAGTCAGAATATGAGGATACAGAAGCAATTTAGTATCCATGTTTTAGCTTATGTTTAGAAAATGTATTTCTTTTTATAGACAGATAAAACCCTATAAATCTTTGAGACTGTGTTTTAGCTGAAAAATCAAAGTCCTTAAGGAACTGTTGACATGAAACAAAACCAACAAAACCAAATGAATAAAGAAAGAAAAGATTAAAATAATTTGTTTATGAATAACAAACCAGAACAGCTCCAAGTGGTAGCAGATACAATTCTCTTTTATGTAAAAGGGCACAGCATAATTCAAGTGTATAATATTTGCAACAGCTGTGTCAAATGGCCCACAAAGAATTCTGTCCTTATCTCTTTTGTTTCAGTTCCTTTTCCACCTTTGATTGAGTGAGCAAAGATCACAGACATATGTTGTATGCTAAATCTGAGGGGGAAAAACAAACAAACTTGTCACACAAAATTGAAAAGAAAGTGTGAAATGAAAGAAAGCTGTAGTTTATATGCCTCATATTTTTTTTCTTCCATTTACATAGCTTTAATTTTATAACATAAATTTGTGAAATGCCTTAAGTAAGTAAAGTAGCAGTCAAGAAGGTACTTTTTTTTCTGTGATATCTACTGCACTTGTAAGCAGGCATTTTGGTTTGCATCATCTCTATGTTGCTACTCCCAGATATAAAAGTTAATATGTATATTCAGTGATCATCCTCCCCATTCTCTCCAAATATATTTAGTAAGGCCAAAAATAGTATTAAATACCTGCTTGCTAGAAAATCTTTATACTTTTATAGAAGTTAACATGTCTCTGAAAAATGCATCATGTTCATTCTTGACTACCATTGTTACCTAGCTCTCAGCATAAACAGTTCAGTGGAGTTCTCCCATTAAAGAATTCAAACTTTCATATTCCCAGATTTTTTGAAAATAATGACAAATCATAAAGAGTGCTTGACAGCTTATAAAAATATAAATAAAGCAATAAATTATTTTTTAAATTAAGAAATTATTTATATTTCTGAGTTGTTATCAAACTATTATAAATAATAAAGATATCAATAACTATAAAAATACATATAAAAATAAAAATAAATAGCTTAAAATAAATGAATAAATTATATCAATAAATTAAGAATATAAAGAAATATAAAATATTTAAAGAATTAAGAATAATAAATAAATATAAAATACATTATCCATATAAATAAAACCATTCTAGAAAACTGCCTTATTAACACATAGACTTTCAGATATTGTGTCAATATTTACTTATAAAAAAAAATCAGGAGATGTCTGAACACTCTTCACACAATTTTTACTTGCCTGCTTTGAACGCAGTCTTAGATCTGAAGAAAAACTCAGCACTTGCCCAAAATCAAATAGTCCAACAGTATGATTTTGAGAAGATTATATCTATCCTATCGACACAGAATAGCAGATTGAGGACTGTTATATAATTTTCTCCTTTTGAAATGGCTGCTATTCCAAAGATATTTTTTACATATATATATTTTTACTTTTTAACATCTGACTAGATTTCCTTTCTTTCATAATGCTTTAGTTTCTTTCTAATTACACAGATAGGAATGACATTGGGGCCCTAACTGTGGTGCTGTAAGGTTCCTAGATTGTATGTACTGGAAGCTAAAACTGTGTAGAAGACATAAATCAATTCTCTATGCTATGGGTGCATTTCAGCTATAATGCTCCTGAGTCACATCTGTTCAACTGAAACTGCTGTTCACAGGCCTTGTTCTTCACCTCTGTTCACAGTGCAAAATCCATTTACTTTGTGTTATGTAAAGGAGCAGGTGAATTTCACTCATCACACTATTCAAGTGACATTTGATGTGATACTAGAGTAATTGTGTGTGCAAGAATGCAAAAAGAAGTACCATTCAATGACCATTATCTTTGGAGTAATAGTCTCCAGTTCCCATAAACCTTGGTCCAATGTATAATAGACCACTATGATAATGATTTTTATACTAACTTGGATTAAATCACAAAGCTAAATCTCTGAATAATGTTTTCACTCTTGGATTGTTATAGTATACTCAATTCTTTTGCCTGAGGCTGTTACATATTCCAAAATACTATTGTGCTCTTACCATGCTTGCTGGTCAGCCATTTGTGACAAAGATATTGACAAATTAGGTAAGCTTGGAAGCCAGTTCTGTTGGCCTAATGCCCCATAGAAAGGAGAAGGGAAAAAAATAAATTACTACTCTAACTCTGGAGCTCTGAAGTGTTCTGATATTTAGGGCACATGATTATGTTTGAAGTAGGCAGTTGTATTTTATACTCACATCTTAGTGCTATTTTCACCTATGAAGATGCAGATGTCAAGAAATAGCAAATAGAAATTCTTATGAGCAGTTTTGTTGTTGCTGATATTGCTCTCTTTGGCGATTGTGGAAGATGGTGGAATTTCTATGTCAAACCACATGATACGTGCACTCACCATGTGACTAAAACAGAAAGAAGGATGAATTGTGTGCTTGTTATGGTTGATGATGTCAATGGCTACAATAGCTCACCTTTATTACATGAACACAAACTAAGGAGGTCCTTTTCTTAGTGTTGTATGGCAAGACTTGTATTTCGTTTGGCTGCATTTTCTCCTTCAGGTGAGTACATGCTATCCAGACGTAGCATTCTTCAGTTGTTGAATGAATTCTTTACCACTCTTGTGGTAAAGAACTTCCTTCTTACTTCTAATCTAAATCTGCTCCTTTCTAAATTGAAACCATTACCCCTCATCCTTTCACTCCAGGCCTCTGCAGTAAACAGGCTCTCTGCGGTCCTTTTATAAGCTCCCTTCAGGTACTGGAAGGTGGCTATTAGGCCTCCCTGGAGCCTTCTCTTCTCCAGGCTGAACAATCCCAGCTCCTTCAGCCTGTCCTCGTAGGAGAGGTGCTCCAACCCTCTGATCATCTTCGTGGCCCTCCTCTGGACCCACTCCATCAGGTCCATGTCCTTCCTGTGCTGAGGACTCTAGCCCCTGTGTCCAGGAAGGCCAATGGTATCCTGGGGTGCATAAAGAAGAGCGTGGCCATCGTGTCAAGGAAGGTTCTCCTCCACCTCTACTCTGCACTCGTGAGACCACATCTGGAGTATTGTGCTTAGTTGTGGTCTCCACAGTTCAAGAGGGACGGGGAATTACTAGAGAGGGATCAACAGAGAGCTACAAAGATGATGACAGGAATGGAACATCTCTCTTATCAGGAAAGGCTGAGAGCCCTGGGACTGATTAACCTGAAAAAGAGAAGACTGAGAGGGGATTTTATTAATGTTTACAAATATCTGCAGGGTGGGTGTCAAGTAGAAGAGGCCAGTCTCTTTTCAGTGGTTCCCTGTGATAGGACGAGAGGTAATGGTAGCAAGGTGAAGAGGAAAAACTTCTTCACTATGAGAGTAACAGAACACTGGAACAGGCTAACCAGAAAGGTTGTGTAGTCTCCTGTAGAGACTTCCAAGACCCACCTGCTTCTGTTCCTGTGTGGCCTGCCCTAGGTGATCCTTCTTTGGAAGGAGGGTTGGACTTGATGATGTCCAGAGGTGCCTTCCAGCCCCCATCATTCTATGATTCTATGTTTTTCTTCCCTACTGCACTCAGTCTGTAAGCAGAGTAATACGTGAACTGATAGAACTGAGATCTATTTTTTGATACTTGTATTAAGTTTCTATATATCATGCCTACATACACTATTTGTCAGTTTGCCTTTGACTTATGCTGATCTGAGCTTGAGAAAAGACTTGATAATGAAGATAGTGAAGTGATATTCATTAACCTTGGTGAATGTGTGAGATCAACCCTTTACTTATAGAGCTGAAAATGTGTAATGGATTGAAGAAGTTCCTGTACATTTATGGATATCTGTGGGGTGGAATTTGGTAGTAGACTGCCTATCCTAGCATAAGTTCTTGGAGAATTCTTAATGGATATAAATGTGCCATTTAATCTTTTAACCAAGAGTTAGGATGAAAAATATTTAAATACTATTATGAGATAGTCAATCATACAGCATGTAAAAACAATAGACAGGTTTTATTTTATGCAGAGTTTGCCTATTTGAATCACATTGCCTTATGTCAAGTTTAAGCTACTTTCGATTTAGGTAATTATGTTGGCAATTGATGAATTTAAGAGAATAAGAAAAAAAAAATATCATAGAAAGGATTCCTAAAGAAACAAATAATTTAAAGATGCACACTTTTAATTTTGTGTTAAGTATACTATTTGAGATGAGTGTAGCTTAAAATTTCCATCTGTTAAGATGGTGAACAGAATAATAACAGAAGCTTTATTCAAATGGAAAAGAACGAGAGAAAAGATGTCATAGAGGTGTGAGCAATACAGTGATTTTTCTCATCCTCACAGATGTACTCAGGGCAATTGTATCATGTTCCCCTTATGAAATAATACTTGAGTTTATATACAGATGCCTGGCTTCTGAAATATGTGCAACAAACAGTAGCAAAATGACCATGACCTCATTCCAATGAGGTAAGAAAGTCTCATTTCTATTTTATGGCTAGAAAAGCTGAATCAGGTGTAGTTGGAATATGTTTTGCCCAAGGTTATGGAAGAAATGTATGTGAAAGGTAGATATAGAAACTAGATCTCTTGATTCACAGCCACATTTATTATCCAGAAATCTTGCTTTGTTTTTTTTTTAACAGTATTTCTGTACTCTTCTATTAACATATATACAAAGTTCTATTATCTGAAAAAGAGAAATTACACATATGCATTTGCTGTATAGTGAGATTTTATTTTCTTCTAGTCTTGGAAGTATGACCTAAAATTGTGCCCTTAGTTGTCCTGTTATCCTTTTCAGTGTTTTTCAATTATTTTTAGTGACTCAAGATTACCATTACTGAGACATAAAGAAGTCTTTTATCCTGTATCATCAAGAGGTACCAAAGGAAAGTATATGCCTTTGGCTCTGCATGTTTACACGCAAAATCTTCGCTAGATTTTTTTTTTTTTCGCTGTGAAATAAGACTTGATAATCTCTGATCTGAAACTGAATTAGATTGACACACACTGAACATTTTATGATGTCATTTCCTTGGCCACAGAAAACTCTGTGGGGTGAAAATAAAGTATGCTGTTAATTATGGCCCTAAGATATGGATAAAGCAGTGCAGTCAGTACAGGTCCTTTCTGTTCAAGTGTTCCAGATTCTGAAGCCTTGGTGACAGTCTGGATGTTAGGCTTTCTCCTCAGTAATCAGAGCTATCTTTTCATTGGGGATTCAAATTTATCCTGCATTTTCCAGGAAGGAAATTTAAAGTCAATAATTATATTAACTTTATGGGTTGCATGACTGACTGGTATAAATGGATATATGAAGCTGTGTGCTACAGTTACATCATTTTATAGAGTGGAGGGTAATAAAACCAATAATGAATTAGAGAATTTTTAAGTTAGATACATTGACATTTGTTATGAATTGCCCTTAATATGTGGGTATCTTGCAAAAAATAACAGTCACAACTTCTTGTGATATTTAGGAATTTTTTTTTCACAGGTTCTTAGACTGATAGCATAAAAACTGGCTTCTGTGGGGATATATGATTTTTTGCCAATTTGTTTCATGACTTGAAGCTTGAATGTATTTGTTATATAGTATGTATACATCACAGATTTTTCTTAGATTGACTTATTTCCACAATTTAGTCTTTCCAAATGCCAGCAAATAACTTACATTCTCTGAATTAATTTGTACACTGTCACATCTACCCTACTTTTCCAGACATTTAATGAATTTTTTGGTTTTTTTTTCTGAATGAGTAAACACTTTGTAAATGCTACATGTCATTCATTATCTACTAGCTTGTGGCAGAATGGTAACAACAGGTGCAACTGAAATGGAAAAATGGTTTCCATATAAGTCTCTAAGTTCAAATGGCCATTTCCTATCAAAATACCCTTCTCCTAAACTGACTTTGTTATTTTTGGTACTTACTGGCAGGTTTTATTTTCCTTGAAGATAAGGAAAACACCTTGAAAAACTGACTCAGCTATTTTTGACAGAGTTAAAACTACCAATCAGGGCATTTTTCTGAGATGTAGTATGAAAGCTTTATTGCTGATGTCTACATTAGCAAAAAATGAGGTACCATAGGAGCGTAAGCATAAAGTCTTGTCCACACCAGACATATTTCATCAGGTTTTACTTTGGACTGGCAAAGACAGGTCCTGAAAACTGAACGCTCATTAATGTTAGATGCATTGCATAACCTTCTTGATTGCATCTTCTTGTGCAGTTTCTTTGAAATGAAATTCAGTTCCTATACTAGAAGACTACACTGTAATGAAATTAAAACATGGGAAGTAGTTACAATGAGGAGGTTTTCTTCAATGATGTATCTTACCCAAACTAAAATACAATGCGATTACACCATTCCTTTTCCTATATGAATTAAACTATAATCTGGTATATTTGAAGAATCTATACAACTTCATAAAAGAAGGAGTATAGCATCATGAGTTAATCTGAAGATTTGGTGAATAAAATATTTTTTAGGAAAGGAAAAGCCAGTTGTAGTTCAACCTATCTATTTTGTGTAATGCTTTCTGTATATCAGTGTAGGTTTACTAGATGGGGTACTAAGTTGGCTTTTTGTCTTCATGGGCTTCCATTTTATTTCGTTGGGGTTTTTTTTCTGTATTGAATTTTTATCATGTCATCATTCCTGTTCTTCCCACTTTATCATGTCCTTTTCTCTACTTCCACAGAGAAGTGTCAGTGATGTGTTCAGATCATTAACAGGGCTGCTGTAACAGACCGGGAGTGAGATACAAAGCTAAGGAGAGGACTGATGCCTATTCTCAGGTCAAGATATTGAACCTGGTTTGTCCTCAAATGGAACAGATATTTATAGGACAGTTAGCTAATCTCTTTTCCCTTCCATGTTCTAGAAGCAGCATCCATTCCAACTGAACAAGCCCACGTAAAGAAATGTAATGCCTCGGATAGCATCCTATAAAAGTCTTTAAAAATACAATATTGTTTCTAAAATGAACTTTAAGAAATTAAGATAATATTAGTAGTGACACCAATATGGTGTGAAATAATAGCCTTGCCTTTTCTGGGAGAGTAGGGCTGGGAGAAAAAATGAGAGCATTAAGTCAAGTTGTGTATAGAAGTCCTGTAGTGAGAAATAAAAAAGAACCAAAAATTACCTGGGTTGCTTTCAGTCCATTCACTGAAAGTAAGAACTTCTATTTCCTACAATAGTAAGCTCCATATATAAGCATTTTCTGATGACCACACACTGACTTTGTCTATGGTCTTGGATTGGCAGACAATGGGACAGATAGCTGAAAGCATGAAACCCAAGTCTCCTGGGCCAGTGGACATATGGGAATAACTTGAAACTATGTTTCACTCCATATCAGAACTGTTCAGTTGTCACTTAACAAACACTGTCTTTATATATTTTTGTAGGACATATAAACAGGGCTTGCATTATTTCAGTGCTAGGAAAGCCTGACATGTGAAATCAACCTGCAGTTCACACCTTTGACCTTAATAGTATATTACATAATTCTTCAGTGACCATGTGACACATACAGTTCCAAAGAACCCTCTTAATCGAGTAAATTCTATATTTTGTTCTCCAGTACTTGTATCAGTTACTCCTATATTGTGATGGAGGCACCTCCTCTGAGTTTGGATCTCTAACATGACCTTGTTCTGGTGGGTTTGGATGCTCGGTTTGATGTTGAAAGTTCAGTTTGATGTTTGGATATTCAGTTTGATCACATTTTGATTTTATTTAAAAACAAAATAATAATATGATAATAGTGTGTGTAGACTGGGTGCACCATATGTATTTAATAGAATTATATATATAATTCATATGCTTTGCCACAGACTAGAGATTTTCTATGTTGAATTTCAAGCACAGACATGACCCATTGTCATACATAATTTCAAGTACTTTAGATAAGCCTATACTTAAGAAAGTGTTTCAATGGTCTTTGGGGATGATGATGGGAGAAATCCTGGGTGTGTGAAGCTTTTTGGGCATGTGCTTCAAATTGTGCTATTTGTGATGCTCATGCTGGTGCACCACTGTCCTGTCCATTTACACTGAGTTCTCTGATATGCCTGGTATCAGGTGGATAATTAAATGAACCATGATTTCATCATGCAAAAAAGCTGATGAGATATGTAAGTAGTCTGAACTTCGCCTGCCCTTACCTTTTAAGGAGCAACACTGGACAATGCAGACTGCATGGAGAAGTCGTGAATTCAAACATTGAGTCTATATTAGCAGTGCATGTTGAACAAAGCAGGTAATACTGGAGATTTGATATGCATACTGTACACACTTGGATGAATTTAATTTAATTTTATTCTATTCTGTTTCCAGGGACTGATGTCTATTAGCAGAGAGCATTTAAGTGCACTCGTGGAGCACATCTTCTGGTTTCATTTAATCGGAAAAGAACCAGGTTGTGACCTCTGAGCCTATACTAATTTATATGTGCAATAACAAGCAGTAAGTAGGATTATCAGGAGAGCTGAGTGAAAAGTACAGTTCTGATTAAAAAGCTAATGTAGGCAACAGTATAACTAAGGAGTATATATTGCTTGTAGAATCAACTGCATTACATACAGCACAGATTTAGACTAAGGATCTCAGCAACTGGTGTTGGTTACTCTCAACAACACCATTAGGCAGGCTGTGCACACCCAGTTCTCACTATGCCCAAGTAAGACCCAGTGTGTCCTCTATAATCAGACAGGATTAGGAACATCAAAGTACACATTTTGGACATAAAATATTTTGAGTTTTTCATCCCTGATTCCAAAATGATAGCCTTTTATTTTGCTCAGTCATTCTTCGCTCACTACCTGTTCCTTAACAAATGCTGATTCTAAAATGAAAAATTCTTTCAGTGTTCTGGATTTTTTATTTTATTTTGGTTTGGTTTTTTTTTTTGTTGTTCAAGTTTGGGGTTTTGGTTTGTTGTTGTGGTTTTTTTTTCCCTTTTCTTTTTTTCTTTTTTTTCAGTACATTACTTTGTTGCAACCTGAATGCAGGAAAAGAATTCAATACAAAATTTTAGTGTCCATAATTTTGTCTTCTGCTGGATAATACTGTGCACACATTTACCAAAGAGTAGCACAATGAACTACCAGCTAGCCTCCCTTATGAAAGAAGAGCTTTGTGAATTCTTTTGTTCCTCGCTGCAGGTGCTTCTAGCTCTGAAAAGATCCTGTGATCTGATAGCTGTTTTTCACGTTCTGTGATCATGGGCAGCTTGCATAATACAACAAAGGTGGAAGATTGTTACCTTCCCCAGGGTTGCTTAAAGTTACAATCCTGATCTCTTGACCTTTAATTTCAACAAGTTTGATTGCTCAAGGAACCCTGGTGCGCATACTTGGAGCTAGTATAGCATTTTGCTGTTCAGTTTATTGTAAGTGCTTTAACACTGACATAGTTTTTAGAAGAGCAATAGTTTCTGGGGATCTCCTGCATATCATGGAGTTAAGGAAAAAAGAACAACTGCCAGCACAAAAATAACACGGAGACTCACAGCACACCACAAAATATTCTGTTATGAGTATTATAAATGCTGATGTGTCACGGAACAATGGTGCAAATGTCAGAGGCTGTGTTATACTCCCTCAGTAGGGATGAGTCTTATCCAATGATAAGACCCAAGCAAAGGTCATTAGAGCTCAAAGAAGGGAGTCCAGAATACAGGTTAAGATTATATTACAAAAACATTCACTTTTTCCTTTGTTTTAGCTTAGCAGATGAATAAAAGGACTGTAGTAGCAACAAATATGACAGATCAAAATAGTCTCCCTCAAAAACTTTTTCGGTTTTATACCTATTTATATATATTTTTTATTTATTCCTAAATAAAGTAAATGCAAAACTTCCCAGTTCAAGGTTTAACAATGCATGTTGTTCTGTCCAAAAATATTTTTTTCTGACTTGTCGTGATGAAGTAGCAACAAGAGACTGAGATCAATCCAATTTAGAACATGTCATAATAAGGTGGTTAGTGTACTCTCCTGTAGAGTTCAGTACCTTAGGGAAAACAAAGATATGAGCTCAAATGTGCAAGGAATGAAAGTTGGATGACTGCAGTGGTCACTGGACTCCTTAGTAATAGAAGAAAGGTTTTATTCCCCTTCTGAACTTCTGAACTGAGGTCTTCACTTTGCTGAGAAGACAGGATATAAAATGTTCTGAAAATGCCAAATTATATTATTAAATATATTCTAAATATTTCACTGCTGCTTTTAATGTATTATGTCTAGCATATTATATTTAGCTAGGGACTGATTAACAAAATGAAAGTATTTCCAATGAGGAATCCTTATGGTATGTCTTAGTACCTGCCCACTGGAAGTATTAGTAAGCTACCAAAAGATCAGCAGAAACTACCCAAGGACAAACAACCTGTAGTTAACAGCAGTACTGAACTCAGAGAAAAGTTTTTCTTAATTTGGACTTCTGTCAACAGTGGAATAAAAATCTGATTTTAAATCCATGTATACGACTGCAAAATATTCCTACACTGTACTGTGGCAGAATACAGCAGAGCTACAAATGGAAGTAAAATGAGTCATAGAAAATGGTATAAATGAGTAAAAAATGCTATGATTATTTACATTTTAAAAAGCATTTTGAACCAAATAACAGTAACTGGAAACAGTAGTGAGATTCACTTCAGAACAGTCTTAATTCAGACTAAAGGACATGCAGACACACCCACAAAGACACTAAGATGAATGCTGTTCAGCTGTGCCTTTAAGCATCCTTGCATTTCATGGTCTTCCATATACAAACCCTGAGAACCACTCAACTCTGCATGACAATAGCAGTTCTCTAAATCATCCTGTCTTGCTTATGAAGGGCTAATTGGCCTAGAGGGAATTTATGCTTCCACATACCATCTTACATTCTACTGTATAGTGCAGTGTGGCCACTTTCTTCACAGGTAACATGATTTAAAGCATTCAGCTATTAAAATAGCAATTATTTTAGCAATAATTTACTAAGAGCAAAGAAGAGAAATCTTGGTGAAACTATGCTACCTCTCTGCTTCTTCTCTGTTCCTGGCAGATTCCAGTCATGAAGTGTCTCATATTTTTTTTTAAAGTCTAGGTCTTGGAGTCAACAGAATAGTGTATTAAAAATTAAAGTTCTTGTGGTTATGGGGCAAAACTTGAAAACATGACTTGACTGCAACTGTAACTACTCAAAGCCAGGTGCAAAGGAAAAACGACAGCTTTTATGTGAAAAAAAAAATCATCTAAGTAGGCTATCTGTCTTATTTATATCTCAATGATGCAATTTGTCAAATAGCTATCTACACACACAGCACACTGATTCATTTTTGCAGGTGTTTTTTTAGTCCCTGGTGTTTCTTTAGCCAATCTACATTTGTAAAGTAAAGCAAAGCTCAACAAGTTTCTGAATGTTAATTTAATCAGATTACTCAGTTCTGCCTTTCACATCACAAAAAGTGAAACTTGTTTGTGTTTATTCTGAAGAAATGCAGTTTCTAAGGATTGAAAAAAACCAATAATGAAAAATGCCAGGGGTTGGGTTTGTGCTTTCATTGGCTTATCTTCTATTTAATTCATACTTCCTGTGGTCACCAGAAACAAAAAGATTTGTCCTGCAGTGGTAAATCACTCTATAAATTACTGTTCTCATTGTATTATTCTTCTATTCAAGAAAAAAAAATGTAAATCTTACCCACAATCCAGATGCAAGCAGCACAAAGTGGAAGAAATATCAAGCTTTCTTTTGCAATTGGGAGTTCCCTATCGGACCCATATGCCACATATATAAACTGGGACAGTTGCTCAGATTTTAAAATGTTGCAGTGCTATTAGTCTTCTCAATGTGAATTAGTTATACCTGACTGATGAATAATATCAGCTAACCTCATTTTGTTTTCAGTGGAAATCTTATTGCCCTAGATCTTATTTCTGAATTTCTGACATCCCCTTGAATTCCCATTAAAGTATTGATGTTAGAAGAATTTTTTATTCAGCTTGCAGTGGAAAATAGCCAAAATGCCAGCAGTACCTATAATCACAACAGCTAGTTGTTCTAATCAAGGATGAAAGGGTTTTCATCTTCTGCTGCATTATTCTCCTCTCATTTTCTAATAAATTAAACAATTAAATTAAAATGAATAAATTGCAGCAGTGTTCTTATTATTTTTCAGTGACTCTGTATAACTCTGACTAGTTCTGTCAATGACACAAATGGAGTTCAGAGGATCTGAGTCTCTGAAACAACCAATTAAGTCACCCCTGTGTTGTTTAATAAAGACAAAATCAATGTCAGAATAGCTTTTGAGAACAATTGCTGAAACACATGTTCACTCTTGCAATAGACTTTCAAGGACTGAGTTGAAGAACAGTGCTCTGTGTTAAGAAGTGTGTGTCAAGAAATTTATATTTTTATTGTCATGCCTGAACATATCCAAATGTTCCTGTACAAGCATAGATATTTGGCAATTCTTATCACAGAGAACTCCATCACTAAACTTAACAATTGATCATAGGTAACTTGCTGTGACTTCATGTCTTCTGAAAAATGGCCATAGTAATATTCAAGATGAATAAATATGTATTATGGCAACTGAAGATATATATAAACGAGAGGCTTCTATGAGTAATATTTTTTGTGAAGTTCAGAAGTATTGTGCATAACAAGTTTTAAGAAAAAATGATAAGTATTTCTCTTCATTGCTTCAAAAGAATAGAACAAAAAAAGAAGAAAATGTTATAAAAATATTTTATTTTACTTAAAAATAAGGAATAGGATAAAATTCTAAACTGCAATATAATTTAAAGCATTGTTTCAAAATTTTTCCTCATTTTTTAAAAAATAAGTTTTCAAACATTATTTGTATACCTGACCTTTTTTAGAAATCAGAACATTCAATCAAATAATTTCCAGAGCTCTGGTCTTAGCACTGGTTTCAGTCACAAGAACTTGTCTCAACTCAGATAAGATATTAAATTTCACTCCAAAACCGGCACTTTTCAATGAGAATAAACAAAGCTTACTACAACTTATCAAGAAATTTTCTGTAAATGTAAGTGCTTGTCATTGATCCAATTGATCCACGACCTTTAACTTTTGTAAGAGTCTAAATCCTTTCTCAGCTTCTCCATGCAACTGTAAATTACTCAACAGAAAATTTGATTTATCTGTACACTATCAAACACTGATATGTATCGGCAAGGCCTTCCCATCCATGTGAATGACTGTATATATCTGACCGATACATCATGTGTTAGATTCCATCACCTAGTAGTGAGGAGTTCCTATAATTTCTCAATAAATTTCTCATGTCAACCTCTCACAGTTCTTAATATAGGATTCATTATTTTGCTTACACCTGTACAATTCTAGTGACCTTTAATTAGATTGTAGAGCAGTGAGAGTAATTTCTGACCCTAGATATTGTAAGTGGAAAAAAGCCTGTTAGTTCTTTTCATTCGTTCTCCTGTCACAACTACTTATGTCCACTATAAAGTTAAATATATGAAGCAATGGGAATTTTCCAAATGGCTGGGGAAGACAAATGCAGTAAAGTATCTCATTGTTCAGAATATTTTAATTTTAATCTGTAAATCTCAGAATTTCTAATTATGAATGTTTTCATTCTGCTCAAGCATCCACCCATTACCTGATATTTGTGCAGATAAAATAATCTAGTCAGCAAGCGTATCTTTTAGGTTTCTAGTAATTTTTTAGTAAATTGAATAGTAAAATTGCATTTTGTCTTTCTTCTACCATTTGAATTGTTCTTTTCTAAACATTTATTTCATTGCCAGCTCAACAGAGATTATATTTTTAATATATATATTTTAAATATATCTATATGTCCATCTATTGTCTTTCATATCTTTATGGCATCAAATGATTGCAGTCAAATTTGTATTTTGAAAAGATTATCAGTGTAATACCGAAAGTACTGAAAGTGAAACCTTTCTGTTTCAGTTTTGGCATCCTATGAAGACTGCTTTAACAATTGGTATGGCTTATATATTTTCTAATTTCACTTTAGCTATTATTTTAGATCAAATCTTTTGAATCTTGGCTGAAGATTCTTAATATGGCCTGAGTTTTCAAACCCTGCTCTATGTTGTGCATTATCTGACTGCAGTCCCCTGATAACTTTAAAAGTCTGGCATTTTACAGCACAGCAAAGTTGTTCATGACATGCCTCGCTGTCAATGACTAGCACAAGGGCCTGTGACAGAGCACAACATATCTAAGCACTTATTACACGTGTTCCCTTGATACTCTCTGTAGGTGGTCAGCCATTATGAATTAACTTAGTTTGATTTTTCTTGCTCATATAATACTCTAGAGTGTAGCATTTTAAACCAGGTGCTCTCTCTTAAAGGGTGTCTAATAGCAACACTATAGTGTTACTGAACATAGATCTTATTGTCAGGAGGGATTACTTTGGTCATTTAGTCTGACCTGCCACAGCACCACGGTTACAAGATTTCAGGATAATTTATTTTTCAGAAGCTACAGATTGTCTCTTAGAAAGCTCATTACATGCTTTGACAAAATCATAACCTAATGTTGAAGCAATTATGCAGTAAATTGCAGTAACTTTTGGTAGTATGCACTGTTGGCTTTTTTTTTTTTTTCCCCATATTGTCCTCCTTGCCTGGTTATTTGTAATTCTATTCCTATATCCACTCTGTGAGATCTTTAGCCAAAGCTATGGTTCTATTTAAATAAAAATCACTTTCTATTTGCTTTGACATTTTTGAAATTAGAATTCAGACTCTGAAATGAAGGTCCTGTCGTATGTCCTTTTTCTTGATTCTTAGCTTGTCCTTTATTTAGCTGCAGGCTACAACATGAATAGAATTGCTTCACAGAGAAATTAAGGTTAGTGGGGTTCTCGCAAAACCTTACCACAGCTACATTTCCATTTCACAGCTCTACCTTTCAGATATAATTCCATACATCACTGCTGTGACTTCTAACTAGTATACATACGTGATGTATAGAGTCAATGAACAGAGAGATTTGATACTCCAACATAAACCTTACTATGTACATGACTAACAAGGCTACAGTAAAGTATTTCTTTACCTTCATGCTTCTGTCAGGATATGAACTTCTAAAGAAAGCTGTATGTAAGTTTTACTTTCAGGGACCTAGTTGTGTTTGTCCTCAATTTTTTCTCAATTGTCCTGAAAACACTAAGAACAGAAAACAACATGAATAGATGATGGTCTGTCAGTGACAGCTATCAGATTTTTTTGATAGCCAGTAATAACTAGAAACAGCCAAAAACATAGAAAGGAATAATAGTTTTCAGATAGTTCATTTCTAAACTTAAAAACCTTAACTTACCTTTTGCTTTGTTTGTTTTCAAACACACTCTCACACACATTAAACTTAACCTGTAAATATTACTGAAGGTCTCTTACCGACTGAAGTTCTTGAACCTTTACAGGTTGAATAGGATCTCCTGAGAGGAGATTTAAAGAACAAATCAAAAGTATTATAAAAATAATTTCTATTCTTTCCATCTTAGGTATTAATGTAGAGGGGTTTCTTGAGATAGCACCGTATCATTTGGTTTCCTCGGTTGTATTAAGAAGAGTGTGGCCAGCAGGTTGAGGGAGGTTCTCCCAACCTCTACTCTGCCCTAGTGAAACCACATCTGGAGTATTGTGCCTATTTCTGGGCTTCCTAGTTCAAGAGGGACAGAGAAATATTAGGACAATCCAAAGGAGAGTTATGAAGATGATTAAGGGATGGGAACATCTCTCTTATGAGGAAAGGCTGACAGACCTGGGGCTGGAAAAGCCAACCTGGAGAAGTCTCGGAAGGGATCTTACTGATGTTTACAAATATCTGAAGAGTGGGTGTCAAGTAGAAGGGGCTAGTATATTTTCAGGGATGCCCTGTGATAGGATGAGGGGCAATGGTCACAAACTGGAATGCAGGAAGTTCCACTGGAACATGAGGGAAAGCTTTGTTACGGTGAGGTTCATGGAGCACTGAAACTGTCTGTCCAGAGAGGTTGTGGAGTCCTCTTCTCTAGAGACTTTCAAAACCTGTCTGTATCTATTCCTATGTGGCCTGTCCTAGTTGATCCTGCTTTAGCAGGGGGGTTGGACTTGATTATGTCCAGAGTTCCTTTTCAAATCCTACCATTCTAGGATTCTGTGATTTAGGTTGGTGTCTATTAGGGTATCTGCTTCCAGTGTTTCTAAAATAGTATGAGGCACAGAAGTTCTCCTCAGCCTAAAAGACTCATTAGAAAGGATTTGTCTCCAATATGTGAAAGAGAAATTTATGAGCTGGCTTGGAGATCAGCAAAGCAAAGGAGACCACTGATGACTTTAGTTAAATTGGAATACTATTGGAAATTTTGATTTGACTCATGGTATTTGTACAGAAAGCTTACTGATAACAATTTACAAGAATTCTTTCCCCATCCTGAGAACTATTCTTCACCTGTTTGGAAGCTTATCTGCTGTAATGGTTAAGATTTACCTATTAATTAAGCTTAATTTTGTCATTACATTCACTCTGAAAATGTGCAGGCTGTAGCATCCTTCTAAATAAACCAAGACTTATTTCTGGGTTTGAGGCCAGATGGAAGAGGCTGGCCATATCCACATTAGTGGCACTTAGCCCTAGACTCCTCTGTTACCTTACAACATGAACATTATTTTATGTGTGTGAGATTTTTCAGGCAAAATGTCTAGTGATGTAAGGATTGTGTCTGAGAGAGTAGTTAAGTAGAGCAGTTAAGAACATGGGAAGTTTATGAAGGTTTCAGAACCCTCTGGGCTACCACTGGAGGACTACAAGGAATAAGTTCATCTCTACAAAGCAGAAGGAAAGTGTTCCTCGGACACTGAGAGTGCTAGCTACCAAAACCCATACACTTCAGGAGATACCTCAGCAGGTAAGCTATAAGGACTTTGCTCATGATATCTCACAATAGCTGAGAGCCCAAATGGTTGGAGTACACAATTGCAGTAGTAAAGTCTGAATGTGAAGTTCCAAACTTAATGAAAGCTGCAGTGGGACCTTTTCCTCATCCTCATGTCCAATACAATTACTGAGCAATCTTAGCATACATCAGGCAATTTTTATTTTTCACCAGTTCATATAAAAACTCTCAGAAGTTTCTGGATTCATGACAATGGAGAAAAATATTTGCAATCTGAAACTTTCTTTAGGTACTAGACTCTACCAAAAATGCTCCGCTTTTCTGTTCCTTTAGCCTGAATGTGATTGCTTAGTACAACCCTATTCCCATTCTTTAATATTTTTTTTTTATTCTAACAGCCGGATTACATTTTAATATTTTTGTATGTGTATCCAAAAAAAGTAGATTAATTTAATAAGGTATATAGCATATTATTTACAGTTAGCTATATGAGCAGTATTATTGCAGACAATAGTACTTTGACTGCTTATGTATCCAGAGCAATCAAGTAAGAAGTTTTTAAGCTACTACACACAATGATTTTTTCAATTTTATTTTTTCAAGTACTTATTCATGGTAAGATACAATCCGTTAATGGAACCAAACTTTTAATTCTAGTATAGTTCATCAGGGGTTTCTCAGTGGACTATTAGTTTTATATTTAACTCAGCTTTGCACACTGCTTATCTGTGCTTTCAGACAAAGCTTTTAAAATTATTTTATTTCATGAAAAATCTGTGAGTTCAACCTAGAGAAAGGCAAAATAACTATGATGTATAGGACAGTCCAGGAAAATGGAAAATAACAAACCATTTCCTATGTTCTTTTGGTAGCTTACAGAATGAGTAATACATAGTAGATGTAAATTATTTTTGCCCATTCCATAGACTTGTACAGTCTATGTTAGAAAAGCTTGGAAATCAATTTAAAAAATATACAGAAATCAACCATTTGCTGTCAGCAATTTGCAATTTTTGCAAAGTGTGTGCTTTTATTTTCCTTATTAGTCCTTTTTTTTTTTTTTTCCAATTCACTCTGAATTCCTCCTTTTTCAACAATAAATATTCTTATAGATGTTATTAGTTGCCTTAATGGTCAACTAATGTTCAGTCACTAATTTAGGACTTGAGGAATGCTGCATGCTAGCTTTTTTCTGTGTATAGTCTCCATTTCCATCCTGCTGATTGGTTCACAATGGTTAGGTATTTTCACTCTCAATATCTATCATAATCCTGAAATCTCAGGCATTACTGCATCCATCTCTGAAGCCC
>VWZY01001786.1:1604-12080 GCA_013399075.1 Chloroceryle aenea
CTCCTTTTGTTATTAATGTATTTATAGAAGGACTTTTTGTTATCCTTAACAGAAGTGGCCAATTTAACTTCAATTTGCTCTTTTGTATCCCTGATTTTCTTTCTGCATGATCTTGCTGTCTGTTGAGACTAACTGTGGAAGAAAAAGAGTAGTATTTTCATTTGGCTTGTAAAACACTGATCCATTGATAGATTTATATATTTGCCACAGCATCCACTTCTCAATTTTGGTTTCAACCTTATTCTGGATAGAAAACTCTTAAAACCCACTCTGCTTGAGAATGACAGACTATATGCTGTAACCAGAACAAACACAACTGACAAGCTAGGATTTTATATACACAGCTGGCTTCACGCTTATGGTGTCTTCCTGGAAATTACTGATTTCTGTTAAAGGCCACCACTGTGCTCTCCTCTATTTTTTCTAATGGACAGATGGAGTAATTGCCTCAGTTGTCAATTCTTTCCATTTTCTGAAAAAGAGATACACAGGCTCCAATTCATTAATATCCTGAGGATCCCTACTGTTTATAACTGTAATGCAACACTGCTGGAAGGAATCACACATGGAAATAATAAAACTCAAAGCATTATCTAAATATACAATGACAGCTATAGATGCCAGATGAAATTGGTCAGTTCTATGTCCATATTCTTGTCTTTACTAATATACAGGTGTTCCTCACAAACCACTGATTTCCAAATAGATTGGTGATGTATTTAATACACTGGGAAAAAATGATGTTGTTATTTCAGTTGGAATTAGCATCTATTCTGCAAGGATGTAGCTGTCTCAACTATTGATGAGACAATTTTATTGTTAAAGATGGGAAAAAATGACTTAGAGTTTTTTGGTGGTAAGTATAATTATTGTTATTGCTCATGTTATTATTTTAAGGGGAGCTCTTATTATTCTTTTCATGCTGACTTCTTGGATAATTAAGTGGCCAATGTTCTGTTTTTATGAATAGTAAGTAAATTGATTTGACAACCAACTATCTTATAAATGAGATATTTTATATATATTTTGCCAGACCAAACTAACCCTAGGAGTAGAGTACAGAAATATAGAAATTGATTAATCATCATGATTAGTCTGAATCTGTAACCTGGAGTTCCAATGAGATTATAAATATTACAATTTTGTCATGACTCAGTGACTTTTGCTCTGAGTCTTTGTGATGAAGCATCAGAGATGGGAAACAAAAGCAGTTCAATCTGATGGACATTCCATTTCATTATTGCAGTTGCAAATAGCTACCTAGCAATTTTTCAAAATTACTTGTTCCAGACAACAGAAAGCCAAATAACTTTAAAATCAGTAACTTTCCCAGATCTGAAAGCCGATCATTCCATACATAACATGTCCTGACCTGTGGAAAAGTCACTGCTCATAAATTCTCATAGCTTCTGCCTGAAAACACCACTTTCTAAGAATACACATTACATTTAAAAGTAAATGGATCCAGAAATGCTTACCACAGTTATCACATAGATAATATTATCCTAATAACATTCAGGGTGTAGGGTGTTTAAGACCAAAGAAAAAAAAAAAGAGCAAAGAAGAAGAAATGGTTCAATTCTGTATGAAAGGTAACCCACTGCAAGACTGCACTTTCTCTAGACATCAGAAATACTCATATGTAAGCACTGAATTGGCTGTAGGGATAAAGATTTGTATATTAAAGTGAAACACTTCAGTTACAAATTAGACTTTAAGTCAAATATAGGGCAGAGTAAGAAAGTGTGCTGCCTTGCTTGAAAAAGTGAAATACCAAAGTGTTAGAAAGAAAGTATTAAAATCAAATTAAGTCATATGTGGAATTTGAAATAAGGAACAATCAGAAGTAATCAAAAATGGCTTATAAATTACAACAGTATATATCCCATGAGGGGAAAAAAAAACAAAGAAAAAAAAAAAGAGCAAAGAAGAAGAAATACTTTAAATGGACTTTTAAAAAGTTATTTCATTTAAATCCAATTATCCAGGACACATTTTAAGTCCATTGAACAATAAAATGCTTTTTGTTTTTACAAATCAGAGCACAGCACTGTCTCTGTTCCCTGAAAATATTAATTGCTGATGACACTAAAAGAAGTCTCATAAAGTATTGTAAAGAATGGTCTATCATAAATGTTCAGGCATATGGTTTTTCACAGTGATTAGTTTGAAGGGAGCAGTCTCTCTATTTGTTTGCTTTGGTTTCTATTTTGGTTTAAGTTGGTTTTTGGTTTCATTAGCTGGTAGGTTAGAAGTTTTTCTCCTTTGTGATTAATAATGTGGTACAATGACAGCAAGGTTTTATGTGACAGATCTGTGTTCAACAGTTCTTCCATATTTGGGTTATCACGTTGAAATATTGCAGAACAGAACTATTTAGTTACTAGGTAGAATCAGCTCTGTGCTAGTAAGTTCATTCTCTTCTCAGACATACTCTATTCTGAGTCTTCTGTCCACCATTATCCCAGTCCTATGTGAGGAATTTCTCTGTAGCACCAGAGAAATATTAAAATCTACTTTCAGAAAATAAAAGATAGTGAAAATATACACAGGGACAGTGAGAAAGTAGAATATATAGATGTTAGTTTAAGGACTCTGTTTTCAAGAAAAGCATGGATTTTATTTTTTTTTGTAAATTTAAGACAAATTCATTAAATAACTCGATGAGAAAGATGGGAAAAAGAAATTTAGAAAAATAAAATGTTTATATTTTGGTTTTTTTGTCTGTTTTCATGAGTGTTCCACACTTTTTTTCATGACTCTGTAGTAAAAAATAGAGTCCAGGATGGCATTCCTGGCACATAAAGGTCTTGGCTGGTTGATGTGCACAATAGAATTTGAACCACTCTGTCCTAAATGGAGTGTCTGAACAGCCTTTCTCTTCAAAGCAGTCAAATCTAGCCATTTAATAAGAAAGTGAGGCTTCATTAATATCCTGGATTGTGGGAACTATGGGAGAGAGTATAAAATCACTGATATATATTAATTTTCTCCCATTTCTGTGTCTTGGGATGCAGACAGAATACCGTCACATGTATGAGTTCTCAAAAGACATGTAGGCATGAATCATCTTTTGACTATTATAGGACTGCTAAGTCATCATAAAGCCAATTTCTACCAATTTCTGCTTTCTTTCAAATGCGTGTCTCGTATTACTTGACCTAAAAATCGAGGCCAGTGAGGCTTTACGTGAGCAAATTCAGAATACTCAGTAATTCAGACAATACTGAATAATTTGCTGTCAGTCTATAGGATGAGACTACAACATATAATACATCTGAGTAATTTAGAATGATTAATATATTTTTCAAAATCATTGTCTGTTTTGAAATGAGCCATCGACACATAAAGACCTACCTGTTATTACTATAACTGAGAGTAATTCAATCAGCTTCCACAATAATGTCAGTTCCCTGATTCTGCAGTTTTAGAAGAAGAACCATTCCTTTTAAATCCTCTATCAATACATACTCATGCAATGTATTGATCCTTCTGGTTGAACAGCATCCCAGAGGCTTAAAACAATTTCACCTGAGTACATGGCTACAAATAGAGAAAGCTGCTGAAAAGTATCTGCAACTTACACTACAGAGCAAACATTTGAAGTAACTAGAGCTCTAAATACACATACTAGGATTTAAAGAAGTGGGGCCAAGACAGTCTTCTTAAAAAGTGATCTATCTGTTAAATACAGTGTCATCACCACTGCAACAGACTTTGTCACAAAGCAACGGGCTTTGCACTAACTTCCCACAGTTTTGAGACTGCTTGGACATTTATTCTAACTTGTTTAGCCAGAAAAAACAATTTTCTAACAAGCAGGTGTCTATCACCAAATTTTTTTTTTTATATTTCAACATTTTTTTCCCTTTGCACATGTTTACCTGTACCCCATTTGTTCCTATATCATAAGGCTACTACACAGAGAAAGAGAAGCCAGGAGCCAAAGTGATTACAGAACAGTGACGTGACTGTACCAGCCACACAGGGGCATTCACCATAAGTTCTTTCAAGCATTTGGCAAAAACTGATCAGAGAAATGTAATAAGTCCAGAATCCCTCCAGGAAGCTCAATTACCATGTCCAGGTGAGCTGAGAACAACACACCTACAGCAGGAATGAACTTAAATGGAGTTTGTGAGAAATGGACAGAGGGTTTCAGTGAAAGTCCCAGATAAGGCCAGGCAGGTAAATTAAAGCCTGTTGATGCATTTGCAGCCCATATTTTTGCAAAAATAGACGTATGTGTACATATAAATATAATATTGTTATTAAATATTTATATGATTATATATTTATGTGCTGAGAGAGTTAGTATTATAAATAAAAGAACAATATTCATTGTATTTTGATTAACATGTCAAAAATTTCAATTAAAATGATAATGAATTCTTGGCTTCATATATAAGATGTTCTCCCCTTTTTGCCCAGAAAAGAATTTGGAGTATAAGACAAACAGGCCTGTGTTATATCACACAATTTACTTTTTATTTTCATCATTCTCCTCCCCTCTCTTTACATTATTTTTCACAAGAGTTAACATAATGTCAGGCACATGCATATATGGTTGTATGCCTATAAGTATTTTTCTTTGAGACTCTTTAAAATGTCTGCATCAAATGTGTCAAAAACAAGGCTGGAATAGCAGTAAAACGTTTCTCTGACGTTGAAACATTGGAACTGAGTTGGAGTAGAAGCTAGAAACAAAGTAGTCTCAGCTAGCTGGGAGAAAGACATAGGACTTGAAAGGACTAATATGGAAAAGGTTAGAAGTTAGAATCCTGGAGACAGATACTATGGCTGCATGGAAAAGGTAGCCTGCATCAAGAATTAGAAGTCCAGAGAGAAGAAACTGGTGTAAGATAGGAAACAAAATGTTGAAGGGACTCCTGATTTGAAGGAAATCATACTGAGAGAGTTTATGAGGATTTCAAGTCTGCAATGAAACTATTTCAGCTATGTTCAGAAAATAATTAAGACATTTTCAGATTAAATGAGGAATATCCTAAGGTACTTAAATACCTAGATCAGACAATTTCAGAATAGTGCATGACTATCTTTGGAAAAAAACAAAATATTTACAAGACATTAGAGAAACTAAACCAAACAAACTGTCATTATCTACAAAAGGGAACAAAAGAGAAGACAGGCAATGATAAAATAATAAATTTACCCTTATTTCCTGCAAGATTATTGGAACAAATCAAAAGTATTAGCAAGAACCCAAATGAGAACAAGAAAAATAAAACATAGAATTGATTCTTTTAATTTCTTCATAATATTTTTGAAAGAAATGGGTACTGCTTAGAATTACAAGCTGCTGGTACATACCTGGGTCTAAAACAGAATCCAGAGAATAACTGCCAGTGCTCCAGTTTTGGGTTTGCCCTTCTTTGCTGAGTGCATTAATTGTCTGTCTGATTCAAACAAAATTTAATATTTTCAGTAATGATTTTTAAGTGCAATAATGCAGATAGACTATTTATCTTTTTCAGATCCTATGCTGTTCTGGTTTTTTTTTCATTTTTTCCAAAATTGCAACTACTACTCAGTGCTGGTATAGATAATGAAGTATTGATAGAGATACCCATCTTCTACCTCTATTCCTGAAGATACAGCTCTCAAGTAGCCTGTTAAATTAATATACATTACCAGGCTAGCATATGACAGCATATGTGCAGACAGAAATACCAGTAGAAGAGACTCTTCTAAATACTTCAAGTGGTTTTGGCTGATATGACAAAATAATGAGGACTGAGTTAAATAATTGAAAAGTTAAACATAATTTCTTGTTGAAGACATGTTTTTTTATTGCTATAGACAGGTCTAAACAGTATAATGAGATGATACATAAAGTTTTATATGCAAAAGATAATTGTGTAAAATAGCAATAGAGTACTTAGTGATTTTTTTACTGAAAGAAAATCATAGCTAGTGAAATAGCAGTATGAAAGCTACAAAAAGAGTTCTGAAAATATTTCTTTCTTACACAGTAAGTTGAACAAGCAGCAAATGAGGTCAAAAGGGCCAAATAATTGAAAATGAGGCTACTGCTGTAAGATAAACAAGGTTAAAGTTGGAAAGTACACAGGATACCATTATTATAATATCATTAAGCTTGAAATGCTGATGGGGTTCTGTGGAGAGGTCAGCAAACACAAAGATATTGCACTGTAAGAAAAGCTGACTTGGAGGAAATGTGAACAAGTTGAATAAAAATGGCCAAAATTCAATAATTCATGAAAAATAAAGAATGGAAAAAGGAGAATCTATTCTTGGTAGGTCACATTAGGAAAAAGAAAAAAAAATGGAAAAAAAAAAAAAAGCCATGTAAGCATAAATAAATGCATACAGTTTAAAGAGCAGTAAAAACAGCATAGTCAAACCAGAAGGTTTAACTCCCTGTATGCCTGCAAGCTGCATAAAAGAAAGAAATCACAAAGTATTTAAAGGTGTTTTGAAATCTTTACTGATAGTGAAAAAAATTAGAGCAAGATGAAATTACAGAATTAAACTTCAGGATATATTTGGAAGATATCTCAAATATTCTTTAAACACACAAGAACAAATTGTAGTTTAATTCAGATCACTGTAAATCCAGAATAGTTTTGCTGATATCAATATACTTACCCCAGATTTACACCAAGTAATATAAGAAATAAGCTTTTCATGTCATGTACAACCAATTACCATTTTAATTAGGGCCAGGATATGAGAACTCACTTTCTATGAAACTCTCTCTGATCACCTATCCTCTATAATTGCCATTGCTGATTTTTCTTCATAATGGAATACGAAGATAAAAATAAAAATAAAATAAAATAAGAAAAACCCACACATGGTAGTGGAATTGTTCATTGATATCTTGCCTTTATCTGTTTGGTGTTTTTTTTCCATATATTTATAAGGAAGAGAGACTGATTCACTCTTTATGGCAGATAATGTATCTGATGATTACTTCAATGCTATTCTTCCATTGGAAATATCTCATGTTTATCTCATAGTCTATTATGTCTTAGATTAATAGATTGTTCTTATTTTGATTTTTTAAAATCCTGATATTAATCCATATCCATAGCCTGAGATTTATGGCCTTTTGTATTATAGAGCTAAGGATACACTAAATAAATAATCACAGGAGAAAAATAAACAAGACTGAGTTTAAAAAACTTAAGTGCCAAGCCTATGGCTGACTCATCCCCTCAGCCTTCAACGTTGATAATGTATGGTCAAAAAGGACCTGATATAAGAACAGTGGGGATTTTGAGATAAGGCTGCAAAAGACAAGAGAACAAACATTTTCCAGGCTGCTACAGAAGCTCACGTCACCTGAAAGGAAAAAATGGCTGTTGGTTATGACTTAACACAGTCTTTATGACATCATTTTTATTTTGCCCATAAAACAAAGACAGCAGCAAGAAATTAAATGGTCAGGACACAGAGAAACACAAAGCTTCAGATTGTCATTTCATTTTACTCTAGATGATCTTGGATCTGCTTCCACTCTGTACATGTCAAATGATAAGTGACAAAAATTTGAACTACGATGTGCTTGCTTATTCCTTAAGACATAACAAAGTCTAGAATTCAGTTCAGCAACTCCAATACCCGGATTTTACCTTACTCAGAGGTCACAGATGTAAATATGAACAACTGAAGGTACTCTGCATATTGATTGTGCGTGTCAGTTAAAGGAAAGTAATGAATAGCTGCATCAGGGTTCTACTAATCTTAACTAATCTATAGTGCTACTAATATAGTGGTATAATACAGAACAGTGAAATCTGACATTAGCATTTTAACATTTCAAAAGCTAAAGTGTCAATCAACAAGTGCACCTGATGAAGAGATACGTAGCGTTATGCAGTATGTCATTTATTTGAATTTGACATTCTTAAATCTCTAAAGAATACTCAGAGACCAGAAGCACCAGAGCTAATGACTGAAAACTGGTTAAACAATAAACTCCAGTAAAATAATATTTTGTGTACTATGTTTAGACTCAGTGCAATTTAAGAAATTGAAGTTCATCAAAAGCAGTTAGAAGCAGTTTAAGATAAACACCTCTCTACTGTCCTAGAATCAGGACATTCTATTTTATGTATTGCTTGTTTTATTTATTTTATTGTTGTGGCATGAACCTGTTCTTTTTACTTTGAACTGCTTTCATTTACTTTGGGTGCTGTCTTGTTCTTATCTAACAAGTTCCTTAAGAAAATATAAAGACACTGAATTTATAAGATCAGGCATCTGGAAATTACACAAATTGCTACTTCAGATTTTTAAAGGGAATATCAATAGCAAAAGAAGCTTCACTTCAAACCTCTTAAATAATTATAAATGAAAAATATTATTTTTAGTCTCGATACCCTTTAGGATGCTTATTTTCTTCATTTCTTTGCCTACACTTGCTTATTGATTTCATTCCTCCACTTCACTTTTTACCTTAAGTCTATTTTCTTTTTTTTTTACCTTCTGTTGTTGCTTTAAACCACCAAGAAAGTTCAAGCATTATAATGCCTTGGCCAGCTATAATTCAAGTTTCAGCATATTGTGTGACAATTGTTTTCTACTTCTTGAACACCAATTAACAAAGAAATCTATGCTTCTTGTCTTATTCTTTTAAGGATAGTCATACTATGACCCTCAGCAAGAAAATTACAGTTATGGGCATATGGCAAAATGACTTAATATTTTACTTATTTTGTAGTCTTCCATATTACAACTACTATTAGGTCCTGCTGGATGATCAAGCAATAAATCATTTCACCATGTAGAATTCATAGTCCTGTAATTGATCTTTTAATGTGTTTTCAGATAAAACTGCATAATGCTTTCTAACTAAAGATAAATGAGTATATAAATTACTAATGTCCTCGAGGGAGGACATTTTCTCCTAGCTCAATAAAATTGCATTCAGGTAATACAACTTACCATCTTTCCCACCTTTCCACTTCTTGTTTGCATTGCCTATAAGGGTGAAAGAAAAAGAAACATACTTTCTGGAATGAAAATTTTAAAAAATTACTGTGGGTTAGACTATTTTCTACATCCACTTGGCATCAGGAAACAAAAACCTCTAGTATTTTGTGTTCATATTTTAGAGAGATGACAATATAGTGCATGGAATGGGCATGCCTCAGAGAACAGTGAGATCTGAATTAAGTTTTTGCTTATTTCATTGATTCGCATAGATGAATATTTTTAGCAAAACATTACCCCTGGGACTTTAGTGGTCTGCACAATAAATTGATAGTACTTTCTGCCCTCCGTGAACAGTTAGATATTTATATATGCAGACTGCTATATAAATAGTAAATGCTGCAACAAATTTTTTGTTTGCCACAATATCATGGAAGATGATTACTTTATTCTATCTGAAGCTATTAATATATTTGTAATTTAAGAGCTGGAAGAATAATTCTTCAAAATAATATCAGAGGAGGTGATGGTGTCTTCTGTAATGTACTTAATTTCTTTATCCATCCAAGTTGTGAATGAACTTTAGAAACAATAAAACTATGAAATAGGTTGAAAGGAGTCCCTGCTCAAGTATATGTACATAAATACACCTAGCCTGAGAAACACAGATAACAATCATCTAATCCAACTACTTGGCCACTTTAGGGCTCTTTAGGAAAGCTGTTCAGGGAACACAAGTAGCAGATATTCCCTCTATATGAAGGAGCAGCCTGAACATAGGGGGCAGTTTTGTGAAGTGTATGAAAGGCTAGGTGAGAACTTGTAGGTCAGAAACAGACAAGACAGATGCCAGTAAAAGAACTCAGGAAAGCTGACAGGTCTTTCAAGATGGTATAATTCAAGTGTACAAACAGTTCATCCCTGTGCTCAAGAAGATAAGAAGACGTATCAGGAAATTGGTTTGGTTAGGTTGCAATAGAGTGTGTTTATGTACATACATGTGATGTAGGCTTCCTTTCAGCTTCTTTTATCAGTTTATTATTAGTTTTGTTGGTTTTGGGTTTTGGGTTTTTTTTAATTTTTATTATAGTTTTGGAAATGCTAAACTGGATTTGTTATGATGTAGTTTCCTTTATTTCAGCACTGACACCAGCAGTGTTGAAGCCAATATATTTCCTTATCCCACTCATCAAAGAAAACATAAGACACTCAGAACTTAGTCTATTAAAGCAAGAATCAGTACAATTTTATAGATTTCTTAACTTTAGAAAAGAGTAGATATAGGGACAGCAAGAAATTAAGAGCTCTAATTTGTATGGTTACATACAACATCTTCATGAATATGATTCCTCTGACTTTATCCTGTTAGACTAACCTTTTTCAAGGAAAACACTTATTTCTTGACAGCCTGATTAAGTTATACAGTCATATAATTTGGTGTTACACTACATATGCACTAATATCTCATGCTCTTAATTGCTTAACCTTTCTACATCAGGAACCCAAATAATTTCCCAAATCAAGAGTTAATTGGAAAGCTATACTAGGATTGTT
>VWZY01001786.1:17253-49970 GCA_013399075.1 Chloroceryle aenea
TTGTTTCTCATTCAAGCTCTTCCAGTTCCTTTTCTAATGGCTGAGTCTCTCTCCCTTATTCCCTTTCTCTTCCCCTTTGGGGAGTGAGAGGGGTTAACAGAGAGAGTCTGTTACAGGACTAAGGGGCCACCCTGACCCTAAACCGTGACACCCACAATTAGATTACATTAATATGCTTCACTGTTCTCTTGTTAAGTAGTAAATTTTATTATCTTTGAGGCTTCAGTGTGGGTTTAAGGTTTCTAGAAACAGGGCTTTAATTCAGCTTTGACTTTTACCTTACAAAGTCATGAATAGAAAGATAATCAGGATATTAATATGTTGCATACTCCTTTCAGAGCTGCCAAGGCACATGCAAAGTTCACTGAAAAGGAAAATGAATCAGACCTTGAGAAGTAGATTATGTGTCACCCTTGTGAAGTGGCATTATATTAGGTAAAATAAACTATTCAGTCCGTCCAGGCTTATCCTGGAAAGGGGCCAGAAAAAATCTTTCAATCAGAGGTTACCTGGTCTCTACTCCTTTGTATCTACATCAGGGATGCCCCTATTATGCTTTTCCCTTGCTGGAATACATAATGTATAACTAGTTGCTATTCCAGGGACCAGGAATTTCTTTCATTTTAGACACTCCTACTTTTTTTCAAACTGTTCATTTCAATTCATTCAGGTAAGTAGAATCTGTCACAGGGTATATACACCATCTTCAATTATACAGAGTCTTCAACTTGTGGAAACAAATAGTGACTGATATCTTATATATCTCTGTGTATTCTTAATCTCACTCTGGTTTCCTAATTCCTTCAAATTACAGGAACAAATGAGTAAATCTTTAGGTTAGAAGTGGCCAATAAATTCCTGAGGAAGGGGAGGTTGTTTTAGTTGTGATACAAGAGTGTGAAATCAAAAATATGTAATGTTGTACTTATTAAATAAGCATAGCACTGTAAAAAACAAAGATTTGCTAGATACTACAAATTTTCTTTATACTCAGAAATCTTACTGTGTACTGGACAAGTAGGAAACTGAACTTCTACATCTACACTCAAATAGAGATTAGAAAGAGATATTTCATTAAACACAGTGGAAAAGAAGATTCTAGAAATGTATTGTGCATAGCTGAGAATGCTCCCACTTTGAGGGTTTTTTTCAGTGCACTTATTTAACAGAATACTCAAAGTGGAAAGGTGAATGTATAGACATCAAGAAGAAAAAAGAGGTTATTCTGACATTACGGTGAGGTCCTAGGAATGTGTCTCAGAGTCTTCAAGTTGCTGTGGTCTATCATTCTGTCAGATCTCACAAGAATCCTTTGCAGACTCAGATTCTGAGCTACTGTTCATTAAAAAAGGATCACAGCCAAAGAAATCACACATGATGGATTAACTATTTGGCCATATATGAGAAAAGGATCTTTTTGTATTTTTTTTTTCCCATTCAGATGAATTTGGGACACAAAATATGGAATCTCTGAGTTTAAACTAAGCTGTTTGGAAAACTTGGTAAGACCTTTTTTTCATAATATATTTTCAAGCCGTGATAATAATTTTCTAGGACATTCACTTCATTATTGACTGTCGAACCCATCTTTTCGAGGTAAGACAGACAAAATGGTGAATATTCATAAATTTCCTCCAAGTATAAATGTGACATTTTCACAGACAGAATATTTTCAAAATAAAAAAGTTTTTCTAGCAACTGCCAAAATTGTGTGGCAGGATTAAGACAGAATTATCAAGAAAATGTCTTTTCTCTTGATAACAACAGTCAAATTCAAGGATGTCTCTCTCCTGAAATTTTAACCAAGATATGAAGCTACTTGCTGCTTGCAGTGATGGACAGGGAATATGCTTCATAAATCTGGGATAAAAAGGCTTAAGCAGACGACAAGCTTCAGTCTGTACTGTCTACAATGAAGCCAGGCTCTGTATTAGGAGAATGAGACAGAAAACTGTTTGGCCAAAAACCTCTGTAGGGATCCACCTGCAGCTCAAGGTTTCCTGTTATCTGCTCAGAGTTCTGCAACATCAAGGCTGTGTTTTTTTTCCTCTAAATCAGACATACTTAGTTACTATTATTTGTGTATTAGAAAGACAAATTAAAATATGAAATTTTCCAAAGTCATTTTTATAACATTTGTTTTCATTAGCAATCACATATAAGTGTAAAGTACAATAGTTATACAATAATGTAATTATCTGTCCTGAAAAATACCTACCTATCCTATAGATTATCTATGTGATAGAAAATTACAACATGTCCTAACTGAATTTTGGCATTTATTGTAAAAGTTGTAAATGGCAGTATGTAGTAAGAATGCTTTCCAAAGTATTATTGTGATTCTTTCCCTGAACAGTCACTTATAATTTGGATTCCCTTTTCCTCCATTCATATTAAAAGAACCATGAGGTAAACAATGAGTAGTTTATGAAAGTCAATCATTTTGATTCTAAAGGTAAGAGAATATTAACTCTACCTCTTGATCCTGGAGTTATCCTATCATTGTCTTAATAATTTTTATGTTCTTATTCTGAATCAGTTCCAGTATAAGTCCCATGTCAGTTGACTAAACCTAATTTCATGCTTAATCTAATAATCAACATTTATTAATAAAAGACTCAGATTTCTAATGATCATTCTGAAAATATTTAAGCATTTGAGAAAAATTATATTCTCAATATCTGTGCTAATACTTTTTGGTAAATTGCAGTAAAAATGGTCTGCTCTTTCTGAGAATAGAGGAATAAGAATTTACATAATCTGGTGTATGTGGGAAAAAATGTGGAGATTGTTTCTATGTAAAGCCCTAGTTTGGGGCTATTTCTGTCTTAACTTCTGTAACAGACTATTAGATTTTTATACTTTTAGATTTTTCTCTCTTCAGCTGACTAAAACTGCTGATGATTACAATTCATGTTCTGTTCTGCCATGAGGGAATGTGACACTGAACTTTGGTAAATTCAGTGATGAAGCCCTGCTTGCCTGGCCTTCTGGATGGGAAACACTGACAGCTTTTCTTTGCTTGAGCACACAGTTTCTGCTCTACCTATGAAATTGTCTTTATCTCAGCCCCTGAGTCTCTCACGTCTGCCTTATCATTTTCCTTCCTGCCTCACTTGGTGGCAGCGAGCAAGTGGCTGCGTAGGGCTTGGCTGCCTGCTGGGGTTAATCCACAATGAGGCAAATCATTCTTCATACTCTCTTCAAACTTCTGGCAGGACAGTTTAAGAAACAGGACAAGCAGTCTATTTTTAGCTTTTGGGGAAACCAGAGTCCATACTACATTAGATCATAATACCGATTGGCTATACAGTCTGGAAAAAGAGGGTGAACATTGGATCTCTGCATCCAAGTTTGTGGCACTTCAATACTAAAAGGGGGCATGTAAGAAAGATGGGGACAATCTTTTCAGTACAGCCTGTTGTGACAAACAAAGGGAATGGTTTTAGACTTAAAAAGGGTAGATTTAGACTAGATACAAGGAAGGAATTTTTTACAGTGAGGGTGGTGAAACACTGAAACAGGTTGCCCAGAGAGGTGGTAGGTGTCCCCTCCCTGGAAACATGCAAGGGCAGGTTGGATGGGGCTCTGAGTAACCTCATCTGGTGGAATGTGTGCCTGCTCACTGCAGGGGAGTTGGACTAGATGACCTTTAAAAGTTCCTTCCAACACAAAGCATTCTATTCTATGAATTTTCACCTTTTTTACATTTTATGACATCCAGATGAGTTCTAACTTTAGAATTTCCTTTAAGATTAAAACACAATAAACCCTGAAATTTTACCTTCAATTATCCATTTAAATTCTGAAAGAAAGTGATTCTCTATCAGATTAAAATTTACTCTGAAAAATATTCAGGTGTAAATTGCAAGACAGCATCTGATGGACTTTGTAACAGCTCCTCTGATTTTGAAGACGTAGTAAAGAAATAGAAATGTAGGCAATCTCTACTCCCTGACATTTGTTAAAATTAAAGCAGATTCACCAAGAGCAAGTTGTACAGGAATGTGTCCTGGAGGGTTTTGAAAGTCTCCAGAGAAGGAGACTCCACAACTTTGCGGTGCAGCCTGTTCCAGTGCTCTGTCACTCTTGAAGTAAAGAGGTTTTTCTTTATGTTTGAGTGGAACTTCCTGTGTTCTAGGTTGTTCCTGTTGTCCCTTGTCCTGTCACAGGGCACCACTGAAAAGAGTCTGGCCCCATCCTCTTGACACCCACCCATAAATTATTTATAAACATTGATAAGATCCCCTCTCAGTCTTTTCCAGGTTAAACTGCCTCAAGTTTCTCAGCCTTTTCTCTTAAGAGCTATAATGATCTTCCATCTTTGACTACTAAACAAGGGACTTCTCATTGTATTAGGGTTCAAAAAAAGCACACTTGAAATTTTTCAAGCATGTAGTCAGTAAGCATTGCAAAATATTGATTAAGAGCAATACTGGAAAATAATCTTATAAAGAATTATCATATCAGTAGCTATTTCTAAAATTATAAAGACAAGAAAACAGGAAAACCTGTTACTAAACACTCAATAAACCCACTACTACTTAAGCTGCAGGTGAACACTTCTTCTTATGTATCACAATATAGAAGGTTTTAAATGAAAAATATTTAAAATTAACAAGTTAAAATATTTTAAAAATATTCGTCTCTAATTTCTAATGCAGACTTTCTCACTGGCCACAATCTTGCCTGCAGACAGTACAGAAGATTTGGGAGGTATGAGAGGTTGTGATTTTTTTTTTTCCTTAGTTTAAGCTGTGCTTACTCACAGCTTATGAATCAATGATAAGGCATTTATTTATAACACTGAGGCTTTGGGTCTGAAGAATCCAAGGATAAGGATTCATTTTGTTTGTTTTGTTCTAAACCAAAGCACACATTAGGTGATAAATAACCACTAATAGACACTGAAGAGTATGTATTTTAGAAGACAACTTTAAAGAAATATGTCAAAAATCAAACTCAATCAGTGCCTTTTCATGAATGCACTTTTCAAGTGTGTGTCTAGCCCAGCACAGAAGATAGAGATAAATTACTTAAGGGCTTTTGATTAAGGAGTTTTGATAAGGACATTAGAAAGCTGTAAATCCCCTAAGCTCATCTTATTTGATTGCATAGCTGAGGAACTGTGGTGCATGTGGTTCTGTAAATATGTGTCTCTGAATTACACCAGGGATCCCTTACTTAAGTTCCAGATATTTAATCTGTCAGAATTTCCATTTTAGCCCTGAAGCTCTTCCAAATCTAATGCTAAAAACTGTATTATCTTTTTCTTTTCTATTTTTTTTATTATGATATCCCATATTCTTTGGTTCATTTTCTTAAATGAGAAAAAGAAAAAAAATGCTTATTTATTTTCACCTTTTGTACAGAACTTTTAAGACAGAAAAAGAGTTTTCTGTATCTCCAAGGACAGCTTTAAATCTTTTTAAAATAAAAAATCTACTTTTTTTTTTTTTTTTTTTTTAAATAATCTCTACCCAATTAGACAATTTGGCTTCCAAAGATGTTCTTGCTATAACACTGCTTGAGTATGGAATTAGCACTGAGTGCTATGTTGCTGTGAAGGCAAAGTTAGGTGACATGATTAACATCAATTGTGCGAGATGGGGTGAGTATTACCTAAAAATTATTTCCTAAAAAGTACATTTTTAAAAATATAGCCTAAAGACTTTGTATTTTGGGAGACAGAAAACTAAAGATTAGAAAAAACCTACTCAGTTTCAGGGCCAAGAAACATTTTTATCCTTTGATTTGCATTGTTTACAGTAGCCTATCAGTTGGGTTTTAGTCAGAGGTTAAACAGTTTGTTACTTCAGTCTGCCTATAAACTCATGTAGGCAATATTAATCAGATACATGAGCTGGAAACAAAATGGAGATTTTTTTAGTAACAATTAATAAAGAATATCTAAAAAAATTAATTCTACACACTCTCAATATGTTACACATCATATATACATACCTCAAGTGATATGGGTTTGGTTCACAGGACAAGATACTAGCTGTTCTTTAAAAGCAGATGCCATTCAGAGAGACTGTTTTGCCCTTGTAGTTCTTTTTAAACACACATCTGTCATGGTTTAACCCCAGCTGGCAACTAAGCACCAGAGAGCCTTTTTCTCACTCCCCCCCCACCCAGTGGGATGGGGGAGAGAATCAGAAAAGTGAGAAAACTCATGGGTTGAGACAAAGACAGTTAAGGAGAGTTTAATAAGTAAAGCAAAGGCCACACACACAAGCAAAGCAAACCAGGGAATTAATTCACTACTTCCCATCAATGGGCAGGTGTTCAGCCATCTCCAGGAAAGCCAGGCTCTATTGTGTGTAATGGTTACTTGGAAAGACAAACACCAACCATCGCTTTGAATATCACCCCCTTCCTTCTTCTTCCCCCAGCTGTGTGCACTGAGCATGCTGTCATATGGTATGGAATATCTCTTTCAGTCTGGGTCAGCTGTCCCAGCTGTGTCCCTTCCTAACGTCTTGTGCATCCCCAGCCTGCGCACTGGTGGGGTGGGGTGAGAAGCAGAAAAGTCCTTGACTCTGTGAGCCGTGGTCAGCAATAACTAAACCACCCCTGAATTATCAACACTGTTTCCCTTCCAAATCCAAAACATAGCCCCATACCAGCTACTATGAAGATTATTACTGCAGACAAAATTAGCACATCTTTCTTTTCTCTTGGTAGTGTAATTAATGCTTAGGGTAATCCCTGTGACAAAACTGATTTATTAAATAAAAGGAATTGGAATTTGCAAAGATAGAAAACTAATGACTAAAAGTCTAATATACCATCCACAGTAATTGACTAGGATCAAATTTAAAAATCTGTAATTACTAAAACTGACAATAAAATTAATGGAAAGAACAGGAAACATCATTGCTGTTTGTACATTCAGATACTTGATTAATGAAACTGCTTTCTTAAAATCTGAGAAAAAAGCTCAGCGTCTTAATTGATTATGGAAAGCATAGATCCTAAAGACAAAAAATCTTTTAAATAGATATTTACATATTATTTCAACATATATTTTTGGAGCTTAGTTAAATTTGTCTCAATATTTGAAAAAGCCTTTTTGGTGATTTTGTTTTGTTTTGTTTCTTTATGGAAATTTATTAATTGGCTGTGTGCTGATTTGCTCATGCTCATACTGTTTTAGGAAGCTAAGAATGCCTTCTGATCTAAAGGTTTGTTTACTAAAGGTTTGATACTTCATTCTTTTAACAGCTGATAAAGGATCAATCCTAGTATTTGTCTCTGTCTCCAAGTCCCACAAGGTTCCTCACTGGTACAAGCCAAAGACTTCACTGTGATTTGAAGGTGTGACTTAAAAAACCCATAAAAATCCTTAGATTTAACAAAGTTTGAACATAGGTGAATTTGTGGATAAGTACCAACTCATCATAAAGTTGAGCCTTTAGATTTATTTAGCTATGACAGAGGCTTAGATATTTAAGACCGAGAGCTGGTATTTTATTTCATTTGAATTTTTAACCTCAGGCACTATTAAGTATATTTATGTTTGATCCACAATAACAAGAGCAGAGTGACTGACTGAGAGGCAGTTAAGGTATGGATTTAAGAACAAATGCACATTAATTATGGAAGTAAAATTTGGTGAATTTAGCTATATAAGATTAAGAATCTTTCTGCTATGAGGGCAACATTACAAAGTACAGTATTTGGTATACTTTATACCAAAACTCATCTACTGAATTCCTGATACAGTATCAGGAGTCCTTCACATATATCATTCGGGGATTGTTGTTATTGCTGCATCTAACAGTTTAACTAGATACAGGTAATGACAAATGCAATGCCTATTTATTCAGAGTTTGACTTTAGATTATAATATTGAAATAAAATCTATAAGACTAGAGGGATTATGTGGGGGTTTTCCTATATAAGGTTCATGAGAATTCTTATTAATTCCCTTGATATTCAGATTTTCCTCTGATATTTAACATTTCATTTAGAGGGAATGAAAAATTAAAAAGTAGTTATTTTATTAGATTTACTTATGGGAAGAACCTGAGCATTCTTATCAGAATTTTTTCATAATCTCTGTAATTCATTTGCAGACATCTGAGGTTTTCTGTGATAAAATGACATAAACAGAAGGCATTATAATTATGTTGCTCAAACATGGAGTCTTTTATTATTGGTCAACATTTAAATGTATTATTTCTTTGTTTCTATACAAAAATATCTTGAACACATCCCTGCAACTAGTCAAAGGGTTAGAGACATAGTCATTTACCTTCATTCCATACTTCTTATCTCAGTTTTATAATAAAGTTAACTATGTGCTTACTTAAGGGTAAAGATAATGCAACATGAACTGTATATCCAGTGAATGTCAGATATCATTCCTGAACTTAACCCTTCATGGAGAAGCTGATGATAAAAGTTTTCATTAGTAACTTTTTGTTTGTTTGTTTGCTTGTTTTGTAGTTTGCATTGATCATGACTGTGACTAAGAAAATATCTAAATTTAAAGTAATGCATTGTAATTAAAAATTTGTAAATTTGAAGTTTATTTTGAGATCCTTTTTTCCCTTCCCTTACTTTACCTTCTCCAGTGCCATCTACATGGCATAAACAAATCTATCATACCATTACACCAATTGATGTATTACATAATCTTTTTCCTTCTCTATACTGCAAAAGCACTCCTGTCCCATGTTCTGATTACCTTATCCATTAAATACTTTTCTTTTCTACAATAGGTAAAATTTTCCTTAGAAAATATATTTTCTTTTCAGAGCTACTGCTTTCATAATCTCTTTTGCAAATCCTTTCTGTCTTTGGAATATTAACATATTTATGTCTCTGCAATAGTTAGTTCAAGGATACAGAAAAGGGACAGAGAGGTTAAAATAATTCACTATTGAGAACAAGAACAAGATCATCTTGTGTCTAATTAACTGAGGAATCTGTAGGAAAATATTAGGGTCAAAGTATTTTTTGCACATAGTCTTAGCACTTTATTATAATCAGTTCTGTTCTGAGGTGGAGTTTTGTTTACTTATATGTTTTCCAAATCCATGGTTATTTCAGTGAAACTGAATATTTGATTGAAAACACCTTGAGAGGCAACTTAAAAATATGGGGTTTGGTTTAAAACCAACTGTTCTTTTTAAAATATAAATCCTACAAATTGGAAAATGACCCCATTAAAGAGTCTGAAATATCTGAACATTTAAAAGCTAGGAGCATAGAAAGCTTAATTTAATAATTTAATATATAGTTAGAGATATGAATATGATACTTAATCTCAAAATCAAAAACTTCAATTAGCCAGGAACACTTTTCCCTAAAGCATTTCTGACAAAATTATAAAAAATCGGTCTTAGAAAGAGATTAGTTGGATTATTTAACTTTACTTTTGCTGTCTGAATAAAAAAAAAAACCCTGATATCTAGAATCAAGTAAGTTTTTTCACTTAGCATTATGTTTGCATTGCTTTTCTGAGAGGATTCAGAAGAGAAAAAGACATTCAGATAAGATTGAAACATTAACTCAATCTATTAATTAACCAGAAAAAAACAGTATATGAAATGGCATCCACCATGTAGGAGATCTTGTTTGATTGTTGTATTAATAAGAATCTTGGTAACGTTTGTATAATTTTTTTTAGTCAAAACCAGATTATTTTATCTGAGTGGGGAGAAGGTGGTATCAAAAAAAAAGGAATCATTTATGTCATGGTTTCAAAAGTTTTTAATGACCTTTTCCTTCTGTTTAAGATCATAGAAAAAAAATAATTGAATCTTTTTGCTCCAGTATTAGTATTAAGAGTACATTCATTTTTAGATCAAAAATAACAAAAGAACCTGGTTCTGTATGCCCAAATTTTATAAAATCAAAATAGTAACTATTGAATAGAGCTGGTCATTCATGAAAGGACAACTTGGAACATAAGGAATTTTATAAACTAAACTGCTTTTCATACGATATTATTAAAGGTCTCTCTAATACTGTAATTTAGTCTTTTCAACTGCATGCATTTAAATATTTTTAACATAATAACACTTTTTTGAAACAATATAAAAAACCCCTTTTGATTTTCAATACCTCAAATAATGGTCCTTTCTGACACAAATATTGGCTAAAGTAATGTTAGTTGTCATACATTTGCAATGTGTTTAACAAAATATATATTTTGCTGAGGTTCAGTCTATATATATTGTAGTCTATTTCTCTACATATTCTTCCTGATACTGGTATGAATTGATGGATGCACTGCAGCTGGATTTCAGATTTATTTATTCCAATACAATTGTTTTTATAAAGATAAACAGTCATATTTTGCATGTATGGATAAAAATACCCATGACCTGTATTTACTGTTTTTTTCTGTTTGTTTGGGGATTTTTGTTATTTTTTAAAAATAAATCCCCAAATGTTTTAACAAAGATGTTCTGTTGAGAAGCAAGTTATGCTACAATGGCATGACATAAGGGTTTTGATTTTATTATTTTTTTTCTGAAAAGAATTCATTTAATTTAGTGATACTGAGTAGTTCAGGGGATTAATATTTCTGAATTTAAATGTGTTTCATAACATGGACAGATGAAAGCTATTTCTTGAATTTAATTTGATGACCTATCTGAAATACAAATTGTAATCTCTCTTAAATATACTGATAGAGGTACCTGTGGCTATTAAATGTTTCAGAATTTTTAAATTAATTTTTCCTTACATTACCTCACATATATCACTACTGGACAACTGAGGCATTCAGAATGAGCAACTGAAACTGAGACGTGAAACTTGTATGCAGAGGTCAAGAGGTAAATTTGGAGACTATTAAGAGCAATAGACTTAAGAAGCCATCTACAGTGTCTTATCTCAGTGTTTCCATCATTATTTCTTCAATCTTCATCGAAATTCTATCTCCTTCTAACATATATGAGAAGTTTTATATGTAGAGCAACACTATCAATTCTATCTGTTACTGATACAAGATATATACCACACCATATGCCATATACATATATCTTGCTGATATAAGGGCAAATAGGGAGAAGAAAATATTTTTTTGTCTTCTTTATATTGTCTGTGCTTAGTCCCCTAAGTAAATAGCCCAAGATCCCACAGGACATCTGTGTTCCATGGTTCAGAAATATTGTGATGTTACCATTTAGTGAAGCAGCACTAATTAGCAGTAATTTAGAAATGCATAGGACCACGACCAAAATGGTACCCATAAGATCATGCCTGATATCCACGAATATGCTACAAATGCCACAAAAATATATGCCATATGAGAGAGCTAAGATTTGGAACTCTTAATGGTTACCTCAGATACCCAGCATGTTTACATTATCAACCTCAAAACAGACTTTTCAAAATTAAAAAAAAAAAAGAGAGACAGAGGGGAAAAAAAAAAGGAAAAAAAAAGAAGAATGAAAACCAACCTGGGCATGATTAATAAATTTTCACAATATATAATCATAAAAGGAAATAAAACTTTACACTGCAAAGAATTATCTTATGTTCAGAAACTTTTTAAAGATATACAACCAGACTTTTCTCTATTTAAAGACTATTAATGTGTCAGGTGTGAAATCTATTCACTACTGAAAATGTCAGAGAATCATTTCACTACTCAGAAGTTAAAGCTCTTTGTAAGACTTGCCTATTATACTGAGTATTATTCATTCCAGATAACAAGGGAAGTAGACATTAAATTGTATTATCCAGTTCAAAGTAATTGTTACTGAGGAAATAAAAAGCCATAGGAACATAGGATTGTAATAATGGATCAGACCAGTAGTTTATCTAGCCAAATACCTTAACTTTGACAGAGACTAAGATAGTAAAAGATACTCCTTAGCAGATGATTATTGAACAATGCTGCCCACAGGAGAAATTTAATACCTTTTTCATTGAAGTCTGGCATATTCTTAAAGTTATTTATTACAATAAAATAAAGAAATCCCAAAGCTTTTTTCTCTGTCTGTATCAAAAGAAAAGTAAATTGATTCTTACTAGCTTTTATATATATAGCTGTCATTATTTCATATGTATATTATTCTAGCACACAGAGATCAGTGCCTGGATTATGATCACATTTCAAGATACACTTCTCCACATTTTTATGGTCTCATTTTTACTTTTCTTCTTCTTTTGCAATACCTAACAAGCTATCACTGCTAAGCATATTGAAGGTGTATTGTCAAGTGCTTCATAATTTTACTTAAAATGAAAAAAAATAAATTATTCTCCCCAGGCATTTTCAAAGGTCCCAGTACCAAACAGAAATATGATCTGAGCCACTGTTTCCTGGAAAACTAATCAGTTTTCCTTCTCACTGAATACAGGACACAATAGCATTAGGTGCTGTCTATGGTACAGAGGATAGAAATGAGAAAAAGCCAAGATAAGCTATGAGCTTGAAACAGATCATATGTAGCTGACAAACCTGTTACATAGGTTTTTTTTTTTATTTTTATGCTATGACCCTTATTAAAATCTCTTATTAGTGAAGAACTCCATATACTTTGAAAGCAATGTGCAAAAGGACACAGTTCAATCTTACCTGGTGCTCTTTTTCTTATTGTGGGAGGTCCTTGCCCTTAGTTCTTTGCAGCTGTGACATGGGCAGTCATAAAGGCAGTGTGCTTAGCAGTGCAAAACTATTGAAGAGACAAAAATGACTCCTGAAAAATACTGACAGAGAATATGCCAGCCAGTCTGAGAAGTGTGAGCCTGGGAACTAGGCCTGGGAACTAGAAGTATCCTTGAGAAGGGCAACTGTCATCTTTGAAGTACAGTTGGGTACCTACAAACTAGAGACATCGTGAGATGAGTGCAAGAACAAGAAACTGCAATGATAATTTATCAACTGAAAAGGTGAAAAATTGTCTGGGAAAAGCTGAAAACATCCTCAGAAAGTAAGAATTGGTAACTGCCATTAGCTATCTAGTAAGAACAGGAAAATACAAAACCAAAAATTGTTGTGAAAGAACAGAAAAAACCCCATCATCTATTGGTGAAAAATAGAATTTAACAGCACCTGTTGAGAACCTATTGGCTGCTCAAAGTGGCAATATCCTATGCCCTACAATACAAAAATTACTTATTTTTTATCCAAATTGGAGCTTTTCTCTAAGAACTTCCCATGCTATACGTGCTTTCTAATTCCAATTGTGCCTTGGGACAGTGACAAAACCCAGTGCAGCAGAGAGCAGCATAAGAAGGATTAACATTTCTTAAAACACTAACAATGTACAAAATGCACAACACTGTGAACAACTTACGTTCACTTGAAGTTTGATGCAGAGCAGATTTTATGCAGAAGTTTGAACACATCTGAGCTTTCTTAGTTTTGCAGTCATGCCAATATTCAGAAAATTAAATGTGAGATACTGCCTCAGTGACAGAACCTGAAGCTGGTCTTTGTGACTCTAATTCTATTTCACATTAGACTTCTTAATGTGCTCATGCTGAAGCATAGATTTAGACACTTTGTCAGAAAATGTTTTTCTTTCATCTGTTCATAAACAAAAATTCCTGTCAGCAGAATTCCAAGGTACAGATTAGTCAGACTAAATTCTATATTTTTTTTTAATCTCTTTGTTGAGGAAAGGAGTTTCTCTTCTGACTCTTTCTATTCTAGCTCATTGAAGCGTGCTTCTAACTGGAACAGATCAAATATCCTGCAAAATGCCAAAGAGATCAGAAGCATAATTGCAACAATGACAGTGATAAAACCCACAACTTTTTCTTTCCTAAACCAGAGAATTAGACTTTCTCAAATACAGGGTGAAAATCTGTGAAGACATGATTGTTATCCAATGATGATTTACATGAAAAATTGGAAAAATAAGGGTAGCTCATAGGGTGTTGAGATTTTTTTCAGAAAATTGCAAGAACAAGTAGACTAAGGGAAACAATAATTATCCTTGAAAGATCACTAACTCTCCAGAAATTAAGGTTGTGTATGCAAGAGTAAATGTACAACAGTTTCAGTCAAAAATCTGTGGCCAAAATCTACTGTACCAAAAAACTTTAAATATGCAAAAACAATCTTAGCAAAAGTTACATGGAAGAAAATTCCAGAAGACTAAGCAATAACAAGGAAACTGGGACATTCTGTTTCTAACCATGTTGTGTTTTTCTTTTAAAATACAACAGGGAGAAAAAGAAGAAAAAAAAATGAGTTCAAAGATATACCAGAAAGTGCAACAGCTGGACTGTGAATGTGCAACATGGACTGGGAATAAGGGAAAGTGAAGAGGAAATCAAAAAGCTTTGGATTTTGCACTCATAGTTAATTTTTCTGTCTAAAAGTTTTAAAGTGAATCTCATATCTAAGAGGTTCCTCAAACCAAATTATTTCTGTTACTTTTCCATCTTTCATATATTTCATAACTTTTGCCACAGAAGTGGTCAAATATAAAAAGAAATACTTGGAACTCATGGACTCATTGACAGTCTTTGAATTCAATAGGAGTTTTTCCTTTTACATCAGTGGGAAAAGACTCAAGAGCCATAGTCATGATAATTGCTGTTTTGAAGCATCTGTAAACAAATATTGGTCAATCTAAATATTAATAAAACTTTTTTTTTTCACTATTGTTATAGTTTTTTTCTGATGGAGACGTTTCCTGTGCAATATTTTTACAAAACATCTGACCATTTTTCCTCAAACTGCATTTTTCCACTATTATGCTTTTTGACTATACCTTTCCATCACTTGGTCAACTGTGAATGACATGTCACTCACTACAATAAATGTTGTTGCTTGAAGCAGCACACATTAGAAGCATAACAATAAAACTATGTTTCACCATTTATCAATCCATTTGTATTCATTGTAGATTTTATGGCTCTACATAGAACATTTCACTTTATAGCTTCTTTATAAATCATTTGCATATTTTAAATTTTTATTTGTTATAGATTCCACAATAGCCCATGAAGGTCTTGCTTGTATTCAGGGAGTTTAGCTTTCTGCTTCTAGAAATGGTTGATTAAGGATTTAGAAGAGTTAAAATAAATATTAAAAAATAAATACTACAAACACCCAGGATAACATTATTAATTTACACATGTCAGTCTAGTTATACTCTTTTCTTATTGTCTTATTGTACTTTTCAATTTAGGGGAAAAAATACATAAACAAAATAAATAGTTGGAAAAAATAATTATTAAAATTAATAGTGCAGAATCAGAGATGGAAAACAAAAATATTTGGATATAAGAGCATTCTCACTTAAGGAACGTGAAAAAGAGTGGTATTTTTCTTTGTAAAGAAATTCAAGAAAGGCATATATTATTATTTTATATAAGAACTGTAGAAAAAGTAGCTGTGAATTCTAGTCTCCCTTTGAGAATATCTCTCTCTAATACCACATAAATAAAGGAATAATTAACAAAATGAAATTGTTTCCAAACAGTTACAACGAATCACTTTCACCATACCAGATATAATTGTATTACAGAACTGATTTCTTCCAGGATACTTCTGATGCCACAAATTCAGTAAGTTGGAAAAAAGTGATTGCCTTTTATATGGATGCCCCTGGTAAGCAGAATGACAACAGTTAATGCTAAAATCAATTTCTGAAAAATAGTTTAGACTTCATTTTTTCAGTTTGATATTAATCTCTAAATATAAAGTTCAAGAGGTGTCCACATGCTGAAACAGATTATTGCATATCCACCTAGTGTCAGATTTTCCCCTTAAACTCTAAACACGGGTGCTAGCTTTTGTCATTCACCAGTCTACATGTAGCCAGTTTTTTCTCTACTTTGGGCAGTAATATTATGTGGTATCTCCTAGTTTATTTCAAATTTTTCATGAACTATATGTTCTGTTTTGTTAAAAGAGCAGAACTAATCATGATGATTGAAGGTATGTTGAGCTATTTGCCTTGTCCTGGCCCCTGCACACTGTATGGAGCAGAGGGAGGGAAGAGCACGTAAAGTCAGATGGGTATGTTCATCTGGAGAAAAAAAAAATGTGGGAATATTAGATGGGAAAATAAAAATAGGAAACAATTTTATCTGAGGCTGCACCTTGAATACTATGATCAGTTTTGGGCCCCTCATTTTAAGAAGGGCATTGAGTTGCTGGAGCATGTCCGAAGAGGGACAATGAAGCTGATGAAGGGTCTATAGAACAAGTCCTATGAGGAGCGTCTGAGGGAACTGGGGTTGTTTAGTCTGGAGGAGAGAAGGCTTAGAAGAGACCTTATTGCTCTGTATAACTACCTGAAAGGAGGTTGTAGCAAGATAGGTATTGGTCTCTTCTCACAAGTAACAAGTGCTGCGCCAAGAGGAAATGGCCTCAAGTTGCACCAGTGAAACCACTGAAAGGGTTATCAAGTATAGGAACAGGCTGCTGTGGTGTTACATTAATGGTTGGACTCAATGGTCTTAAAGGTCTTTCCTAACATAAGCAATTCTATGATTCTATGATATAAGGATTCTAAAATATAGGAAAATCTGAGAAACTGGTGAGAAAGTATAGCTTCAAAAATTATGGAAAAAGTCTTTCTTAGAAACCTGGAGAGGTTGAAAAGAATTTATTACAACCAAGCAAGTCCTTGAAAGTGGTTGAATTGATCAATCCTAGAGGAAAATACCAACCCTATAAATGTTTCTTGTTCTGTCTAGACTACTCACATTTTAAAGATACATATGGAACATATTCAGTCTCTGATGGATTTGGGTCCCATCGCATCTTTGATTGTACTTTTTCTTTGTCCAATTTCTTTGATAGTCATTCAAAATTAAAACAAAACTAAAGGAAGAAAGGAAAAAAAAAAAGGAAAATTAAATAAAATACTAAAATTATAACATCTTAGTGATGATCTTTAACATGGTTTTAATTCTGAAATCAAATTCATTACATATCTGAATTAGTCTCATGATCACCAGATGGTACCCTTCTTATAATTAACTTAATAGTAACTTGTTCTTCTCATCTTTCTTCTTACAACAAAGATTGACTTTTTTTCTCCAGCGGTTTAAAATGTCACAATAATTGAAATTTTCCATTTTAGTGCCTTGCTTCTACCATCATCAAAATACATAAGGTTATGTTTTTCTTTGATTAGTGGAATAAGTAAAAGAACTACTCCCGAGGGCCATATAAATGTTCAAGGAGTCAGCTAAAAGAAGTGCTGGGAAATAAATGGCACCACATTCTTCATCAAAACAAATTTGAAAGTTGAAGCTTTTCCACCTTCCTAGCTACAGCACTACCCAGTTTCATCACTTCCAATATTATCCTAAAATCCCAAGACCAGCCCTTAAGCAGTATTTACTAATTCCCAAATACTCAGCAAGAAATAAATATTACAGATCTAATTCTAAATAGCCTTGACACCCTTGTTTGGTGTCTGAATAACTGAAATAAGCAGGCAGACTGCCAAATATTTCTCCAGAGTAGTTATTTCCCTTTCAGCTATATAATTTTAATTTACATGGAAATCATTGATACTTTAGAGTGGTACTTGTCCATCAAGCTTGTTTATATCCTATCTCCCTAATGTACTGTAATAGAAATCCAAGTCATTGATTGGTTGAACAAATGTAATTGACTCAAACAAATGTTCAGATTGAGTGTCTCAAATTCCTTTCAACTGACTGAAGTCCAGCCATTGGAGACAGGCATAAATATATTCCAATGAACAGTACTCCACTGATTTCACATTATCCTGTATTGAATAACATAGACTGAGCTGTATGCAATAAGAGGCCACAAATGTTTTTGTTCACTTGGATATACATAGCATTGTAAATGTGTATAAATTTGAATACAAGATACTGGTGTTTAAAAACATGCAGAATTTATTCAAAGTACATTACTAAGACTAATGTGTCAAATAACCAACGGTTTTAAAGTGACAGCATTTTACTGTATTTTATTGCCCTTGGCCTTTCGTGCCTTTCTGACCTTTCTAATCTTCATTTAGATACTAGATGCAGGATTAAACTGATGAAATTCCCTGAATTAGGCATTCAACACTCCTTTTGTAGTGAACAGAGAAAAATAAGCACCTTGGGACATAATTTATTTCACCTTGAAGTAGACATCCATGATAGATCAGATTAATTGTTCTTTAAAAGTCTCTAACTTTCTCCATCAAGAGTATAGAAGAAGCCTACAGTAACAAGAACAGATGTCTGCATTACAGGAATCTAAAGTTAGCTTACTCAGTTCCTGTCTTGAATGCCTTCAGGAAGATGCTGAACTTCTTCAGATCCAACTGAATCTGAAGAAGTCAAGGAGCTCAGCACCTCCCAAGAAGAGGGATTATATTCCAGTTTAAAAAAAAAAAAAAGATTTAGACATACTTTTCAATTTCTTTCTGCCTTTATCTTGATGTCATGAAAAGAATGTAGATTCTGCAAAGGAGAATTCTGTAACTGATTCTGTAACTTCTTTGTTGGTACTGGTAACGGTCATGCAAGTGTCAGCAAGGTAGAAACTGGGAAAAAAAACCAAACAAACAAACAGAAAAAGAATTCTTAGTTCATATTTCCTATACAATCCATAACCTAATTTGATAATTTGTTGATGCTCCAAAGATTATGCAGTTTAAATCACTATTGTTGATTCATTAAATTAAAATATTGGAAAGAAAGATAAGCTGTTGTAAGAGGAAATTAATATACAAAATTTTACAAGGACCAGAGACTCTTCTTTAATATTTAAGTTTAAATTTTATATAAAATATTAATGAGTCACGGACATGAAAACCTACTTGGATATTTTTTTATCCCAGCTGCAACAATCTTATCCTGCTGTGCAGGCAGGGTTCATTTTACTGAAAGTCTTGCTTTTGTGTACCAGACACAGTAACTAGATCTGTGAATGTTGTATTATCAGATGTTTTATTTCAGAACTTAGATGTGTCTAATGATGTCTGAATATTTTAAATGTTTAATTTTAAAACAAAATACTTAAATTTCCCAAAGAATATACTTTTTAACTTTGCGAGAATTAACCCAGTCTAACCTATAACTGTTACAGTAAGCAATCACATCCAAAAACTTCCAGAGGCTTTCTGATATGGCTATGTAGAGTTTTAGTACTCCCAGGAGTGGACTAATGATCCAGTAACACGTAATTGAAGAGATTTGCTTCCACTCCCTGATCATCTCAGTGTTTTTATATGATTTTAGGAAGGCCATATCAAGGAAAACAGACATAAACTCCATGAATTTAAAACTTGGTTGTGTCTCTTTTTTCTAGCCTTTCAATTTAGTAAATATATATGTGTGCATATGCATATTTGTAAAAGACTTTTTGCTTAGCTACTACAGGACAGAGAGGTACTCTAAGGATTTTAAATACAGTCAAATTCATTACCTATTTTAAGTCATGCATTTCCCTTTTTGCTGACAATACTTGAAAAGGGACAGAAAGGTACTATGCATCTGTCTGTCTGCAGTATCAGTTATCAGATGTAACAAAATGATTTGTAAATAATTTATATTTGTGGCAACAGAATTTTTAAGATAATAAGCAAAGTAACTATTCTCTCAATAAGATGCTGTTAACTGTAGAGCTAGTCAAAGAATGGGAAAACATTCACTTACTAAAAATATTAGAATTTCTAACCCAAATTCTTTATAGTGAACAATGAAACCATATCTAACTGTATTAATTCAAAGAAATTAATTATATTGTTGTATTTTTCAGTTCGATTGTTTAATCAAAACTGTAGTTTCTTGGTAACTGTTATATAAGTGGTTTAGCTTTATTCTTCATGATCAATATCTGAACAAAGTATTGGGAAAAATCTCATTAAAACCTGATTTCAGTATGTTTGCCTGGATGTAAACTCTTGTCTTCCCATCAAACCCTGTTGTGCCTCCTGACAAAATCTTTTCAGCCAAATATCACTGAAGAACTGCTTTCAGCAGGCATATATTGATTCTGTCTTTACTGCTACTACTATGCACCTAATAAAAGTGGTGTCTTAGGACTGTGAGCTCACAGTGTCAGAGAAAATGAAAAAGGATTTGGGATCAAACAAATATGCAAATTAAATATTGTAGGGGCAGCAGAGTAGTTCTTAAGGACACTAATAATAATACTAATACATAGTTTCCACACCAGTGTATGTCAGGTCACTTTACAGTTCTTGGGGGTGTTCCCATTCTTTAGCATAGAAAAGTAGGGAACTTCTCTCACCTGCTTACAAGGTTCAAAATGAAATTATGGGAAATGATAAAGAAAATGAATGCTGGAAATAAGAAAGTGGATAACTTATTGACAATTATTAGTTGAGAAGATAGGTTGGGAAAACAGGTAGCTGGCTTCCTTATGTGGTTTACAAAGCCAGATACTTGTTTTCCCAAACTGTTTTTGAGGTCATTGTATATAATTTTATTTTTTTAATGTCTGCAGAGTTAGATCTGTTGTTGCAGTATGTCTTCCCAGTGTTCAGCGGATCTATGCCAAAACTTATTTTCTGTGGATCAACTTATCTGACTTTAAAAATGAAGCTTGGAAGATGGATTTCCATTTCCTTATATAATCACAGATATATAAAAGCTTAATCACATGTGTATTTTTTTTTTTAGTATAACATTATGACAGGTTCTGAACGGGGATAAGTGAAGAAAATCTACATGCTCTTATAATTCAATGAAATAACCAGACTTGAATAATTAATGCTGTAGAAATGGAACTCCATTATTTTTTCTTTTAACAAAACCAAAGTTTGTTAATAGTTTTCTGATAACCTAGAGAGGTAGGGAACTTATCTCATTTACGTACAAATTCAGTTTGAAATTAATTCCACAGAACAACTCAAGGGTGTTTAGATTTTTGTGGAAAAGGAATTCTATTCATTCTCACTGCATCAGTCCTTCAAACTTCATTGCATAATTAACAATCCATGAAATGCATCTCCCAAAGAAGTTACAGATATTTGCCTTTTCAGTAGATAAAGGACACAAAACTGAAATGAGATTAAGTGCCCCAAATAATTCAGAGACATTTAGTTAATATTTTCTATATGTCCTTTTATGTTAGCATAGATGTTAAAACAAAACAGAAAAACAAACAAAAAACACAAAACAAAACAAAAACACAAAACAAAACAAAAACCAACAAACAAATGAAAAACAAAACCCAACCTATCAGTTATACTTTTCATACCCCTGCTTGTAAAAATGGGTTGTGCACAGATGTGGAACAACCAGGTGGAAAAAGATGATGGTACTTGTATATAATGATCTCTCTTTGACAAGTCTCTATTAAAAAAAGCATAAAGCAAAACATTTGTTATGCAGAAAACCAACTCTATTTTATTCCACACCACCATCTTAAGAAGTTTGTTTCAAAATGCATGCCGTATATAGAGGATACAAACAGAAATCTGTATCTCAAATGTGGAAAAAAAAACCCCAAGAGTAAAATTAGAAAAAAAAAAACTAAATAAATTTGACATAGAAGAAAATAAGGACCTCTAATTAAAATCTTACACAGTCTCAAACACAGATGCCAGTTTGGTAGAAAATCAGGTGAGTTCCATAATGGTAGCCTGATATATCATGTACCAATGATAAAGTATCTTTTATTTAGAAAACTAACCTTGACAACTTATGCCACTGAGAACACTGAGGGGGAAACAGAACAGAATACAGTCAGATGTGGTTATTTTCAAGAATAAGATTTAGTAAAAGGAAAATATTAGAATGAACAGACACCAGCATTTATTAAAAGCACTCTTAATTAATTGGATTTTGCATATAGGTAAAGTTATTTCAATATTTTTAATCTCAATATATGGAGTTGAAAATAAATAAAAGGCTTACTTCCAAACCAGTGTTTTTAATTATAACAAAATTCTGGCTGTAAGTCTTAAAAAAATGCTCAAAGTACTTTTCAGAGTAGGAAATAAATAAAAAAAGATAATAATCAAGATCTGGCAATCCAGTCCAAACATGAAGTATTTCTTATCTACTTCTAAAAGCCATACTGACATTGACAGCATCTTCTTTACACATTTCTGTAAATGAGAGTAAAATTAGAGTAGCTGCATACTATAATAATATTATATATTATAATAATATTATATTCCTATATAGTAAGGAAAAAATAAAAATAAATAAATCTGATATGTAAAAATCTTGAAGTTGCTTAAGTTTATTTTAGTAAGGCATTTTTTAACCTTTACCTTGTGCTTTAAAGAGAAATAGAACTGAAATAACACAGTGACTGCACATAGAATGCACATCATTTCAGTCAAGATTCACTCTTACATTATTAATATCTTCAAGGAATAAAATCTACATGTTTAATAACTTGTCGCTACTGTACTCCTCAAGGCTGAAATTTGGACTCTTGATTTCTTATTTTATACCAGAGAATCTTCAATATCTCTAATAGTCACTGGAAAGAATTTTTTTCTTCCCGTGATGCTGTAAGTGCAACATTTGCTTGTGCCATACAGCTAAGCTATGGACCAAGTCTAATAATGTTTTGATGTAAAGGAAGATGTGCCAAGAAACTGACAGTTTTGTAGTGTTCCAGATATCTAGAACATATACATGTTAGTACACTATTGGGTGGATAAAAACAACATACTTTACATAATTCCAATTAAGTGAAGTGTAAAAACAAGTGTTATTTCCAATACCCAAAGTTCCTTCGCTGTATCTGTCAGTAAAAGAAAAAAATTAAGCCTAACCTACTTCCACTAAAGTACATCTGAAAGCTTTCTTTCCTTCATCCAGCTTACTACCTGTTTCTTTCATCAGAAGAGAGAAGTCAGCATTCCAGGCCTTTTGATGACCTTTTTTTAAAAAAAATATCTCAGCTATTATGACCAAACTACTGTTTGTAAGATGTCTAGACAGTGCAGACCACATTAATCTCTCACTTAGTGTAGTGGTGCCATGTCGGGACCAGCCAAAATCGTGCTCTTTTGGTTACAAGTGCAGCAGTCTGGGACAATCTGACACTTTCTCATCTTGAACACATATGTGGTGAGTTGGTATGATCTTGTACTTTCTTATCCTGGTTACAAGTGCAGTGTGTTAGGACAATTGAGCATTCCCTAACTACCTGAAGCTCCTGCTGCCTGGATTGTAGTCTGCTCTAGAAGGTACCTGATTGACCTGACAATAATTATGGCCAAAATGGAAAAATACCAACTAAAGTAAAACATCTTGTGATCCTATCAGTAATAATCTGAAGTGAAGCCCTTTGAGTTCTGTGGGATCACAGCAGGCTGTTACCCAGCATCTGCCCCTGAGTAGGGATGCCTCTCAGGGTAGATTCCACGAGGAGTTTGAAGAGCAGACATCTGCAATGATTTCAAGATCATTTGCTGATAGATGCCAATGAAGAAGGGTTCAAAGATTGTCTGCTGACAAATGCTGATGAAGGATAATAGTCACTAATTCACTACAATTAGATTTTGTGAGGTTCCAAAGATCATTTGATAAAAATAATTTACTACCATTTGCAAAGAGAGAAAAAAGTTTATTACAGGTTAACCTCTAGCTATGTGTATATGTGTTTCTCTGCGTGTGATTTGATTTAGGAAACTTTGTCTGAATATTTCACCACCATCAGATAATAGATCTTTTTCAAATCAAAACATAAGCTTAAATACTTCAATTATGTAAAAGTGTGAAATGACTCAGAATTGTTCTTTTGAATAAGGTGCTACAGAGTACTGAGGTCTGTAAGGATATCTGAATGCTGAAACAAATGAAGTGGACAAACTTAAATTTTGGCATGAGTGGCGCAAACAAACATTAAAAAATAAAACAAAAAAATATGTTAAAAAAAATCTTTCCTCAAAACAATCCCTATCACCAGAGCTAACACTATTCTGTTAAGCAGCACTATCCTAAAATCAATTCTTCAGTCACATAGTTTAATGTATATGAAAGGAAATTCCTCCAAAGCCATCACTGTTTCTATTAGGCATCCATCCAGGAATTATTTTTCTCATTCAGCAATAAAAACAGTAATGTATTCCTCCCCCTCCTAGAGTTTTTAATCATGGATTTTACTGTGTATAGCAAATCAGATTTCTTTTCCTGCCTAACCCTGTAAGATGATACTTGGCATTAGAAAGTGATTACCTTCTTTCTATCGATTTAGAATAATCAAAAATTAGAAAACCTAACCACACCACATTTGTCAATCTACTCTGCAAGTGGATACACACCTATATTGTGAATAACATAGAAATAATCAGCATAGATCCTCAGATTTCTACAAGTCTTCGAAATAATATTCCTCCATGTGCAACTGTACCTTATCAGTACACCTACTATAGATGAGTCACCTTATAAGCCACTATTTTTTTTTTACTAAAACCTGATCCTGGATTTTTACTGCATAAAAGTGAGTTGCAAGCAAGCAGAAGTTAAGCAAGAAATTGCAATTTTCATTGTCTTGGCCATTTTAAAATAAGTTCCTCTTAGACTCTTTGAGTCTAAGGTTTGCATGACCTTGACTACATAAGTAAAAAAAATATCATAAAAAAGCAATACTGTTTCTAGAAATTCATATGATTGGATTTTCTCTCAAAAAATATTTGAAGGAGTTTGATGAAAAAGACCAGTTTTCTTCAGTATTCTTCTTGAGCAAGTCTTTGCACAAAATCACATAGCAATCACACCTAACACTTTGTCTATATGTCACATTTTTATTAATATAAGAATCATTTGTTACTTATGGTAATGACTAAATTCTTAATTCAAGACAGTTCACTTGTCTGGCTATATCCTGCACATAATCATCAGAGTCTGTCCTGTCTTCCTGCAAAATTCCATTTTTAACTATTTTCCTCAGTCAGATAGTGGATAAATTGAGTAAAACCTGCTATTGGAGGAATCTACATGTTATACATTCATATATTTCCCACTATTGATCCTTCATCCTGAACACCCAGACAGGGGACAGGATTAGGCTATTTGTACCATCTGTGTTTGTGTGAGCATATCTGTTTGTTAATTTGTGTGGCTGTCCATGGAAATATGTGTTTACAGCAAATGTGCTCAGTTATGTCTACTGGGAATACATGCTCAGCCTTGCTACTGGGTGGATCTGGGGACACGGTGCTGTGGCAGCTTTGCCTCTGCCAGGCTTTCAGATTCATCAGCATCTAACACTGCTGGGTGGAGTTTAATCAAACTCAAAGCACAGTGGATAATTTGTTGTTATTACGTTAGTTAACATTTGGAGTTTGTGTGTTTATTTGTTTGGTTGTTTCCATTACCCTATTTCTTGTCTTCAGTATCAGTGCCAGGACTTATTCTACCTCTGTATCCACATTTTTGGGGTAATTTTTAAAGATAGCTAAGATAAACTACACATTACAAATGTTTAAACAGAATGTATAGCAAGAAATGTAACACATTTTCAGACATTTAGATGATGGAGAAAAATATTTTTTCCTTCCTGTGAATAGCTGGGGGGAGTAGTCTTGGCAAATAGTTTAACTCCCAACCACCTGCTCACTTATGTCAACTCCTTACCAGAACTGAAGGAGAAGATACAGTGAAAAAGCCTGTGGGTCAAAAAAAAACCAACAGGGAGATTCACTACCTTTTACTGTCATGGGCAAAACATACTCCACCTGGGGAAAATTATTTAAATCTATTGTCATTTAAAGAAAATTCAAGTACTGAGAAACAAAGATAAACACTAAAATAATACATTTCCTTCCCCTTTTCACAGAGGTTCCACCAGAAGTGCTGATGAGCTCAGCTCTTACACAAGGTGGGTCTGTTGAGGAGCTGGCACATGGCAATGCCTGGCATTTTTTCACAAAAGCCACCCCTAAAAGAACCCCAATCCACACTCCCCAACTCTAACACCAAACCCTTGCTAAAAGCACCCAATACAGGTAAAGTGCTCAGACAATTTTATTCTTTGCTGGTTTTAAATAATCCTTCATACTCCTGCTACTTCATATTAACCTAGGTGAAATAAAGGAAGAAAAGGTGGCTGCATGACTGGTAAATTATAATCTGTCACAAAGGAAACAACAACAAAATTCATTTTTTATAACTACATTACTACATCTGTTTCATTTTCTATCACTCATGCATGTATTTGGATGGAATACCGAACTTGTCTCTGGGTATTTAACTTGTGGTGTTGAAATCATTAAGTATAGCTCCAGGTTGCAATGAAATTTCCGTGACAGGTTTAAGCTAATGCATTTTACCTCACTGCTGAAGGTAAAACCATGTATACAGATATTTTGAGAAGCTCCATGACCATTTATTTTCTCACCAAATACTATAATAGATCAGACATTTTTAAAGAAATCAAAATTATTATGTGAATTTCCAGCCTCATCTCTCCACTAATTTCTACTAGTCTTCTTGCATCCAATATAGTTCAAAGTGAAAAGCATTCAGATGCCATTCAGTATAAGACAAAATAAAATACCTGATTTATGTTATACCCATTTCACTTATTATATAAACATTTAAAACCATTTCAGAATCCAAGCATGAGTCTCATGAATGCAGAGATGAACTAGAAAACAGAGGTAATATTTGCCTCAGGAAGCTGCAGATATCTGTGGTCACAGAACATCAACTAATTAAACTACCCTGTATATTTTAGATTGGTAGTGCATTTCAGACTAGTAATTACATTTAAAATCTGTAGTTCCGTGACATTATTATGGGAAGCACTGCTGATTAAATGTCATTGCACAGATGAAGAACCAAATTATGTCATTAGACATTCCATCCTGTTTTAAAAAATTATACTGTCTGTATAGCATGACAACTACCTTTAACAAGATATCCGAAAAGGGCTTCCTAAATCTCAGTGCATACAGGAGCTGTTTTACTTATCCTAGACATTCCGTGTCTTTATTTCACCATCTGCTGTGTCATGTCTGAGCTTAATAACAAATTTTTCAGCTTGCAAAGTCCTATAATTCTAAAAATAAAATAAGCAATATGGAAATTAAAGTAGCAAAAGTTTGATGAAAGAAGGGGGAAGGAAATGACTACACTTTTTACTCACCATCTGATGTCCTAGTACCAAGTTATCATGAACAGAGAAAAAATCTTAACTTGAAAGAGTTCAAAAAAAATTAGGTGATTTTACTGGAAATTGAGGTACTTGAGTAACAAGTAAAACTTGCCAGCCCAAGAAATATATGGTCTGTTAAATGGAGGGTTAGCAAGAGCAGTGGACTGGCAGTCAATCTCACTGTTCACTTGCTATCTTACTCTAGTTGTCTCAGGGATTTCTACAATGTGGTTTGGGGTTTTGGGAAGGGGTTACCAGCATGGCTCCTTTAAAAAGCTTCTAGAAGATCCCCAAATTCCAAGTCTGACACAATTCTGGCAAATCACAGAATTCCTGAGGCTGGANAGTGAGGTCTCACCAGTGACAAGTACAAAGACTAAGCCAATCAGTGATGGCAGAAGTGCCTCTTTGATACCACATTTAGGAGGGGAAAAAGCTTCAGGGTGACTACTTTTGTTTTGGAGAGGAGTAGGATGTGGGAGCGATAACTACCAGAACACTTTGGTCACTGAGGAAGGAGGCAAGGGGAAGCACACTGGAGAAGTGATTCTCCTGTAGCTTGCTGAGATGTCAGGCTGAGTCCCTGCAGCCTATGGACCTTAATGATGGGTCAGAATGTTGCATGCAGTCCATGGTGGACTCCACAGCAGAGCACGTAAATATTCATGAAGAAGGTCATGACTGTGAGGGAACCCTGTTCTGGAGCAGTCCATCACTGGCAGGACTACACCATACGGAAGGGACCCAAAGTGATAGAAGTTTGTGAAGGACCGTGCCCCATGGGAAGGATGCCACATTGCCACATTGCCACAGGGGAGGTCTGTGAGGAGGAGCTCTCTCTCTCTGAGGAGAAATTGATTACAGAAAAAACATCTGATGAACTGACTGCAAATTCCATTCACTGTCCACCTGTGCCACTGAGGAGGAAGTAGAGAATCAGGATCAGAGCTGAGCCCAGGAAGAAGAAAGAGGTGTGCAGAAGGTGTTTTGTGGATCCACTTGTCTTTCTCGCTATTGTACTCTGATTCAATTGTTAAATTGGTAGTGGTATCGTTGTTTAAATGAAATTGATTTTGTTTCCCCAAGTCTGTCTTTTGCCCTTGACCATAACTGGTGACTGTGCCCTCTGTCCTTGTCTCAACTCTCAAGACTTTTGTTAGATCTTCTCCTTCCCAACACACTGGAAGGGGGTAGCAGTGAGAAAGCTGCTGCATAATGGTTTGTTTCTGTCTGGGCGGGCTTAAAACATAACATCTACCCATCTGTCTCTAGAACAAAACTCTAAGAGCAAGATAGCCCTATGCAGCATAAGGGTGAATTAGTCAGGGCTATTTTCCCTCAGTGAGTTTTTGGCCCTTTTTTATTTAGCCGTATAAAAACATTCTAATGTGTCAGCCTGTTAATCTTATCTGAGACTGAAACAGAAAACAAAAACCTAAAAGCATAACCTAGTGCTGAACTCTTACGATTTGAGGTCTTTTTCTATATAATTTAGTTTAATAGAAAAAACTATTTTTATTTACATATCTTCTAATAATTAAGAAGAGTCTCCATGATGTAAGTGATACTTGATAAGATATTGTAAGATACTCTCTTTCTTCTGGGAGCCCATGAAGCTAAACTACTGAAGTGCCACTCGTGCAGGTTTAGGAGCACTCATAAGTCAGAGGAGGATTCTTCCACTAAGCAGCCATGGTCTTGTTACAGCCTAGCATGACAGGATCATGGAGAGGAGTATCCCACAGAAAATGTTAACCAGAGTTTCTCTGGCAAGAGATGGAATAACAGGAGAAGCAAACCTGTCCTTTGAGACAGTTCAAATTTAATGGATGTCACCATGTTAAAACAACTGCAAATTGGTTCCGTTCAATTTATCCAATAACAGATACTTCATTTCCTCCTGTCTTTCTTCCCCCAGAGATTTGAATTTTTAATTGTGAATCTAATAGGCTGAAGGACACAAGACTTCTTTTTTTCTTTTTTCTGAATGAGTTCTGCTAGAATTAATTCTATGATGAATAGGAAGTTCCCACGTCAATCCCAAGAAAGCCCCATATTTGAATGCTATAATTAATTTACGTAGAACTTTACACTAAGAAAAAGAAAGAAGGCAAAATCATTACTGCTGTGAATCTGCAGAAAGCATGTATATGGAGAGAGATAATACCAAGAACAGGATGTTGACCCCATGCTCATCAGGGGGTCCATTGCTAAAAGCAAAACCAGCAGCGAATGCAAACAAGAAACTGCTTATTAAAAAGGGCAGGAGAAAGTGCTGACATCCATATGTCATTATTGAAAAATTCATTCAAGAGCTTAAATGTGTCCCGCAGCTCCCAAAGATTTTTCTGTAAGAAGTCACAGCAGCATGCCAGAATACTGAGCAGTAAGGAGTAAGTGCATTACATATGGTCAGAAACAAGAGAATTTAAAGTGAAAATTCAAGAGACCACAGCAGGATACATATGCCAAATTGCTCATGGACTAAACAGTTATTTTAAGCAATGCTGAATGGTTCCACAATTTGGCTGGTGGATTTGTTGTGGCACAATTGCTTTTTATCAACAAAACTTCGTTCATAAAAAAATCCAGAGGGACTTTGTTACCATGTATCATAAAACCTTATTAGCTCATAGACCTTGATAAAGCTTCAGGAGATGATACTTTTAAAGGCAATGGACAGCATGCTCAGCTTATATGGAAGTTTCAGGCGAAGGCAGAACTTCAGTATAAGTTTTATCATTGACAGTACTTAGAGCACACAAACCACAGGAAATTAGGGTTTAATAATATAATATAATTTAAGTATACTTTGGTTCTCTGCCCAGCTGAATTGAATACTCTATGTCCTTTCACAGAGAGATAAAATTCTCCCTCACTACAAAATCTTGGCTTATCTTCAAATACAAAAAACCAAAAAGTGCCAGTTAAGAGCATTTTTGATTCAATAGCCAGTCATTTCAAAAATTTCAGTGTCACAAAAATGCTGAAAAAATTATATCTTGTTGAAGCCTCCCTCACTCCCCACCCCCCTTTCCAAAACTGTGAGAGAACATAAGTAATAATGAATAAATTTTGAACTTGGTTATAAGACCTAATGGTCCTTAGCCTAATTTGTCCTTGAGAAAAAGACTGAAATTTAAGATATTTTTGCCAACGTAAAAGCTCTGGCCATGAGCATGTTCTAAATAGTTCTACTTTCTTCCAAATGCAATATGACTGCTATTAGACAAATCAAAAACATTTCAGCAGGACTGATTTACTATTTTCACTGAAAAATAATGAAGAGCACACTGAAGCTTCGTAAATAAATAGGAAGGAGGCTTGAGTACTGCAAAATAGATTCAGATCATTACAACATGGTAAAGACTATAACACACCATATCATAACTACTAGCTGAGATTTGATTAAAATAAAGTACTTGAGAAGCAAAAACATGATGTTCAGTCTTCTCACTTTCAAGTGGAGCTAAGTATATAAATAAGCATGTATCTTGGACAAAGTTGGGACTGAAAACTCACTGGGTAGGACTCAGCTCACTGGTAAAATATTTGCATTTATGTGTGCACAATCAGAGGTCAATATGTATACTAAGATATTAGTTAGTGAACATCAAGTTAATCAGGTCACCTGATACACTCAAACTTAGCAAAGAGGGTATCCAGTCATACCCTCAGCACTGTGACTTTTAGTGTTTTATTGTAGGATATTGTAGCATGTCATTCCTTTTGTGGATTTAATCTTAAATGATCTTATTGAAAAAAATTAACTAAGAGGGGTAAAGTACAGACTTCACAAAGTAAGAATGTCTAGTGTCCAAACTCTCTTTTCAAAGAAGTATAGACTATTTTACTGTATATCTAAAGTTCTTTCTGAAGCCAGAGATACTAAAAAAAAAGATAAGACTGATCTAGGCCAAAATATGACATAATGACCATTCCTCACATTTACTTTCTTGTTTGGTTATTAAATACAGAGTCAGTTAAAGTGGTTACTTGAGATCACTGCCACACCTACAGCTGTTAGCAACAAATAACATGAATTTCCAACTGTCTTTTACTCCCTTCTCCTATTTTTTTTTCTTTTTTTTTAATAGTTCCTGACCACCACATTTATTTTGTATAGGTATGTTTTTTCTTTCAAGTATTCTGAATATTATTCCACTCTTTTCTCTCAGTGAATTCCTAGCTAATGCTGCTACTTTCAAATCAAAATGTAGCATTACCACTAGTCTTTAAAAGAAATTGTGATCTCACAATTTTCTGTCTTTTCTCACTTCTGTTTGCTACACTTATTCTTCTCAGCTGGTAATAAAATTGTATTGTCAGGCATAAGTAGAATAAATTTACTTCTATTATGTCAGATTGAATTTTTATTATATCTGATATTTCTGGATTTTTTGTACTTCACATTTGGGAAAGTAACTAATGTCTGTAGTTCTTCAGGAAGTTCCAGTACACAGTTTAATGGATAATTAAGCATAATGGGCTAGTTAGATTTAGAAGGGGAAGAAATGTGCTTTTTGAAAACTGTGGAGACAGAAACATAGTCTGTGTTACTAACTGAGGCAAAATCTGACATCTGTATTTGTACCAATTTTAAGCATTCTTCGGAATTATTTTTCAGTTGTAGATAAAGTACAAAGCATCTCCATATTTACTGAGAAGCAATCAAGTAAAAGTGTTTGGAAAATAAATTTTACTTCAAATTTCCAGGGAAGAAAAATCAATATTCAAACTAATGACGTTTTACTTTCAGAATAGCAAATTTTGAGGGGTAACAGTTACTTTAATATTTTTTCTTTATGAAATGGATACATAGTACTTTAATACTTAGAGGATTCATGTCACAAGCCAGACTGCAATACATAGCAAAAATGTGCTTTGCTCAGGAAAATAGGTAGATATGACTTAAAGTCTCAGGAGGAGCAGATATGCTCAATAATCAGATGGTGTATTTTAAAGAGTCATTTTTCCTGACCATAAGATAAAATTTAAAACGGATCGAAAAAACCCCAATCATCCACTAATTATCCAGTTAGGCTCGGACGAAACTGAAGACACAGGAAAGTTGCCAGGGAGACCAACTTCAGGGCACTAAGACTGCTCTGGGGAAGGGATCTGCCGCAAAAAGAGCTACGAAAAGCTCTTTTGGGGGATACTGAAAGCCGGGAAAAGCCTTTTGCCTTTGCTGGGGGCTGTCAGTTGGGGGGCGGGCTGCTGAGATGGCCTGGTCGGAACCAGCACTACCCACTGTTGATCAGGCGATAAGAAGGCTCCGGGACTAATGNGAGTGCCGCAGGGCGAGCAAACAGGGATTGTGGTAGTCTCTGGGGGGTCACAGCCGCTTGCAGCTCGTTGGGCAGGGCGCTGAGCCTCTGCCAGTGCACAAGGCTCGCTCTAAGCGATCGGGTGGTGATGGGGGGAGGAGGAACAGCAGTCTGTAGGGATGGGAAGCAGCAAACCCGGCCAGAGAGAAGGTCATGGTCACAACGGCCAAGAGCCACAGTGAGGAAGACTATGAGAACTCAGAACGAGCTCCTGCACAAACACGCAGCTGTGCGGGTCTCTGGCTGCCTCGAGTGCCTGAGCCTGGCACTCGAACTCGAGGGAGTCAGGGACACCGCTTGTGTGCCGTGTGATCAAATAAACCACCTCCTCAGGCAGTCGGCTGAACTGAGAGAGGAGGTAGAAAGATTGAGAAGGATCAGAG
>VWZY01001787.1:9561-34279 GCA_013399075.1 Chloroceryle aenea
AAGTACCTAAGGCTTCAAAAAGAAGCAAGAGAACCAACTTGTCAAGAACGGAGTGAAAACCACTGCAGCTGCTGCCAGCTCGGGGCCTCGGCTTTCTCCAGCAAGGGGGTGTTGAAGTCAGAACCCTCCGGGACGCGGCTGCTCGGCCCGGTCAACAGTTCAGGGTGGGTTTTGTTTTCCGCCGGCTTGAACTGCAAGGTGAAATTCTTTAACACAAGCTGCCGTCGTCGTGGCCAGTACCGGGGAAGGTCAAAAGCCGCCATGCGCTAGGGTCTGTCTCTGTCTCTTGGGTAAACCGGAATCCCTTCACCGTCCCCCTCCGGCGCCAGGCGGTCGCGTCCTCCTGTTAAGGCTGCGGGTGTCTTTCCGGCGACCCTGGCAGTCTCCTGCTCGGCACGCAGCGAGCGTTCCGCAAGCAAACTGGTGTAGCTCAAACTCAACGACAATTTCATGGGAACTGGAAATTCAGAATCTGAAATCCTACACAAAATAGGCCGCGTTAGCCTGACAACAAAAAAAAAGATCCCTGGCGTGGGGCAAACCTGGTCCCGTCTGCCCGCCGGGCTTCACCTGCACACTCTCGGTACATGCAATAAAAAAAAGAAAAAGACTGAACCCATACCTTCAGATTTAAAAACACTTTTTATAGCTTGTTATTTTATTAAGTGGTTTACACCGGAAGGTGTGGTTATAGATACAGTTGGTGAGTAAATATTCATGGAAACCTGTCTACCAACCCAACTCAAGACCTACCTAAGTGCTCCAAGGTAAAAACACCTAAGCCTAGACACAGGCCAGAGGAGGAATGTTCACAGGCGTTAAGCACAATATATGTTTTGAAAGGCCCAAATATTACAGCAGAGAGAGAGCACGAGAGATAGAAATTACTTTTTTTTTTTCTTTTTAAGGACGTTTTTTCTTCCGGGGTGTTAAATTTTTGGTCTATAAACTGGAAAGGAAGGCTCAGACTTAAATAAATACATTTGTTTGGAGTATTGGCCTCATTGAGCACCGTCTGGCGGTTCTGCCTCGAGAGGGTTTCTCCCAGAAGACTGCGAGCGCCGCTCCCTGACCCGCGGAAGGCAGAACGGCCCCGTGAACTCAAACCCCGGGCCAGACCCTCTCCTTTAGCTAAAGGGAAGTAAGTGCATCAATGTTCTTCACTGGTAGGACAACGAGGCCTTCTCTTTTACAGATAAACAACTGAGCTCAACTATGCAAGACGACGACTCTGTCCTCAAGTCATCTTTAGTTAATTTTGTCCTGGAATATATACAAGTTATTGGTGGCAGCTACAGCAATGATGTTCTCCATGGGGTGCCACGCCGTATGCAGAATCTTCTTGTTGAAGTCCAGACTGTCAACACTTATTTCATCCTTCTTTCTTTTACCCCCCGTACACACTTTGCGTGGCTTTAAGATGGCACGAGGTTTGCTGCTCTCCCTGGATGCCTCTAGGGTGATATCCCGTCGCGTGTTCCGGTCGAACATCCTGAAGAAATTGTTGTAAGATCCGGTCATGATGGCGCTGTTAGAGGCGGGAGAGAAGCGCGGCTCGTTAGGCTGGAGAGGAACCTCCCCAAGTGCAACAAGGCGAGCGTCGGGCCCTGCCCGGCGGGGAAGAACGCCCTGCGCTGCTACAGGCGAGGGGCTGACCTGCTGGGGGGCAGCTGCACCGACAGGGACAAACCCCAAACCCTGCCTATCTGCATGTAACTAATTACACCCCTAATGACCGCTTAGGGTCTCGAGAGCGGGAACCAAACCCCTAACGCCCAGGGCAAGCCCCCAGGGTGAACCCATCCCGCCACGTACCTGTCGGAGCCGTTCCAGCAGCACTCGAACTTGTCGAAGATGCAGTCGTTCTCGTAGAGGGAGCAGAGCTTGCTTCGCAGGTACTCGTGCACCTTGTTGCAACATTGAAAGGGGCGTTAGAGGGAGAGGAAGAGAAGGGAAGGGAAAAGAAGGGGTGTTTAGGAAAGCTGACCACCGTACCTGGTACGTCTCTACAGGCCTGTTCTCCATGTTGAGGTCCCAGACTTTGACAGACAGGTAGTCTCTTGTCATCATGTAGCGACCGCTGTGACTGAATTTTACATCAGATATCGACGATATTATCTCTGAAAAAAACGATCTGCTGCTAGGGTCTTCAGGCTCTTCAAAAACTGCAGACAGAAGACACAAGTACAAATGAAACCAACACCGGCTTGGACCATTTTTCAGTACTTTACACCATCGTGTTAGGAAGCTGTTGTTAAACACACTGTAGAAAGAGCCTCTCTTTCAACACCAGACCGCTGGTAACCACCAGGCTGCTGGATGCCACCTCCAGCGCTCTCAGCTGGAGCGCGGCGTCGGCGAGCGGCAACGCACAGGCCTCAGGGATCAGCCGGAGGGAGAAGGTTAAAATCCAGCACACGGGTGCAGCGAAGTTACAACCGATCTCCGCACCGCGCTGAACGCGAGCCGGCGCAACAGCAGCACCCCAACCACAGCGCCTGACGTGCGGCCCCGGCGCTCGGAGCCCGCTCGACACCGCGCGTCGCCTGACGCAGCCGCTGGAAGGAAACGGCGGTGCCCGCACTCGAAACGCAGCTCGTGTGGCTTGAGAGAGCAAAGAAATGCACCATTGACCTGCCTCAACCTCAACGTTTCGTGACAGAGCCACCCAGAGCTATTTCTTCCACTTGGGAATAGGCCCCTGGTAAGAGGATGTGACAAGCAGTTGGAAAATAAAGGGATTCCAAGTGATCTAGTGGAACGCACAAGGCAAACGCATGAAGCGCCCTGGCGTTCTGCATCTCCTGTGGCACAAATTCTTCCCTCCACAGGCAGGGAAGCCTCGTCTGCCCTGCAGAAAACTTACTTGGCAGGTGCCAACACGGCAGGACACCCCACGGGGCGGCAGCACCGCTGCGAGGCTGCGCAGGGCTCGGGCCATCATCCTCACGGCCGCCGCAGGGAAGCTCTCCTCACCTGCACACGCTGCTGGGGCTCAGCAGACCAGAGAGCGTTCACCTGCCAGCCCTGGAGATCACTCTGGACACAGCACGTATTCCTAGGGATTCATTCTATCCTAGGAGCTGCAAGCTGTCACGAAGTGAGTGGGTTCTGGCGGCATCGGCCCAGCGGTGAATAAACTGCCCTGAGCTGGCATTTGATAAGCAAATACCTTTGAGAAGCACCAAGACTGAGTCTGGACAGAAGACAGGTCTCCCTAGTGCCAAAAGCACTCGTTCCCATCAGTTTATGATGCACAAATGGGTAAAAGGGAGCAGGGTCAGATCGTCAACTGTTTCATGCTACACTTCTGCTTGTGCAAGGCCTAGAACAAGACAATTAAAATGTTCCATTCTACACAACTACCACCCTTTCCTTCCCTGGAACGCTCTTCCCCGAGGAGCGGAGCCCGGCGCAGCGCTGCCGAGGGGAACACCCGCACGCGCCCCACCGCATGCGACCCCACTTACATTTGGAATGCCTGTCGCACAGGGCCGAGGAGCGCATGTCACAGAGCCGGATCGTCCCCTTGCTGCTGCTGTAGACGAAGACGTTGCAGTGGTGAGGGTGGAACTCTGCCGCCGTGATCACTTCCGTCAGCTCCTCCATGTTAGCTGGCTTAATGTCTACAATATCTGGGAAGGGTCTCGTAAAGGCACGTAACACTCAGCGGCCAAACGGCTCCGGGCGCTCGGCAACAGCCGCCCGCTGGAAACCCCGGGCAGGCAACTGGGGCCAGGCCTTGGCCGTGTGCGATCCACACAGCGTGAAGTGACCTGAGGAGACTGAAAAACAAAACCAGCCAAGCTCCCCAGAGTTTACGAATCGGCTTCGGCAGACGCCGGAGGTGATTTCAGACTCCTCTCACACCTCCTTCTTACTGCTTCCTACTGAACACTGACTGCACTCCAGCTGTTTACCTGAAGTTCAGCAAACTTGCAGGTGTCCTATTTAATAGTTTGTATTTCTGCAGCTTTTTGATGTTAGCTCTGGAGACACAGAATTCTGAAAAGACCCGAAGATCATTTCTGCAGTTAATGATATTGTTGGTCATGAAAAAAAATATTAAATTTGGTTTCTTTAAGTGTCACTTAGTTAGGAGGCCTTAAACTTTAGGGAGAAGCATCTCCAGTAACAACAGATCTACTTGTCAACTGGATTTAAGTCGCCTGAACTCCACAGATAAGGGATGTTCAAAAATTCCTCAGCTTTGCTTTAGAAATGGGACTCTGGTCATTTCCCCAGATAGTTTCCCCTTGAAAGAACACTCAGGAACTCAGGAATCAATGAGAGCATCCCGAGGCCTAAGTGTCCTAAGGCTTCCAGTGAATTAAACCTCTGGACTTTAAAAGCCTCTCTTTTAATCCCTAGATCCCAACACCTACTCTAATTAACGTTCACCACTCAGAAGCGCCCCGGTGTTTGCGGAGAACAAACCAAGGATACTAAAACTTCTATCTGTGATTTCTAAATGCCATAGGTTAATTCTTAGGTCGTCTGCAGAAAGGTAGGTTTCATGATCGCTATTTACTGAAATAGAGTTTATGTGGTAAGTGTGTGCATTTGCAAATATCCTTCTGGGACTCGCCTCTACCATTAAGTCCATGGGTTTCAATATTGGCACCTGGAACATGAAAAAGAACAGTCAGTTTTGGCATCCATCCGATCCCTGATTCAGAAGGTGTTAATTAAGTGCGCAGCACAGACCTCGGGTGTGATTTGGCGAGCAGACACCGAGCAATGGAAGTGATGCAAGAGGCTGGGAACGCTGACCGCGCACACCACCGACACCACCTCGGCCTCGCCTCCCCGCCAGCTACGGCCGCTTCGGAGCGCAGCCGGTGGGAGAGGGGTGGGTGCTTAAAGTGGGCACTGGAGACGACGGTCATTTGGAACAGGCGTCTAGAAACAGCCCCCATATCTCACAGGGGTGCCTGTGAGGGCCGTTTGCACCGACCCCCATCCGCGCCCCGAACAGGCAGCGTGTTTCAGGACACCCCGCTCCCGCAGCCAGCGGCTCCGAAGGGTGACCCGCTTTGTCGGGGGCAGGGGGACTAAGCTGCTGAGCAGCCTGAGGGGAGTCTGAGGTTGCCCGAGGGCATCCTACGCTGTTCCGGGACGTACAATTGAACACAACACTGACAGTATCAGCCAGCCAAGGAAAAAAAAGTTATGACAGTGTCCCAGATAATCTGTCTTCCTGGAACAAGAAACAAATTAATCCAAAGAGCTCTGTAATTGCTTTCACCGTGTTTGTGTCTCACAGTGTGTTTACATCAAACTGTAATGATTAAAATTAATCCATTACTTTTTATTAGGCAATTTTCCTCTCTCACCACATGAGTGTTCCTGGCCTGGTGGTAAAATCGAAGCAGCGCTGATGTGAATTATCAGGAGGGGTACTCGGAAATGCCACAGGCTCTAGGCAAAGGATGCAGCTCAAGTGCCACTCCTGCCCCATGGCTGCTTCTTTAGAAACACATGGGGATTGTGGTTTTGTAACAAAAGAGGCAGAGAGAGCCCAGAAATGCCCACACCCAAAGGCATGCAATACTCTATCCCCCCAGACCCCGATCATTTTAACACAGGGAGGCAACCCCAGGCAAGGCTTTTCCCCTTCTGCGAGGCCTGCAGCTCAGCCTGACCTTCCTCTCCCACAAAAGCAGTGAATTCAGAAAACTAAGAGAGGTTCTTGCTCCTTGTCTGCCAGCCGTACGGCAGCGCTCCCGGCAGCGGCCAACGCGCTCTGCGGGGCCTGAGCCACACTGACCGGCTGCAGGCAGCGCTCGCCGCCTTCCCAGGTGGGCAGCTACCTAAGAGCAAGGCTGCAGAGCTCAAGATTTCCTCTGCACCTACACCAGGCACAGGGCTACTTCCTCGCTTTTAGATATTTTCATTGGAACACTCTATCAGATCTTAGCTCCCCCGTGCCGAACAGAAAGACCCTTCCCGGAGGAAGGGGATCTCCTTCCTTAGGCATTAGGCTCAGGCAAACCTGAACCTTCCGTTCAGTATTCAATTTCAGCAGAAGCAAGGCAAAAAACCCCAGCAGACCCCCACATCTGCCTATTCCCTATGAGTTTCAGGAATGGCACTGGCTTGGGAAGCAGCAAGAGCCTCAGCTCCGTTCCTATTTACAGTAACAAGTTGTTAAAACAGCAGCGAGAGAAATCCCAGCCCCAGTGATTGGATTTCCTGAGCTCCTGCTTTAAATGATCCCCAGTCTGGAGCACTAACCCTCCCACTGCACCCCTGTGCAAGTGGAAAAAAGCCAGGAGACTTTAGGTTTTCCAACTGCCCAGAACTTGCCTCTGACAAAAGCACCATCCACCTGCCCAGAGAACACCCAGCACCCCTTCAGCCCCTTTACGTTTTTCAGTCTTGTTCTTAGACAAAAGACCAAGCAAGTTAAATATCAGCAATGTTGAGGGGAAAAAAACCAACCAAGCCAAACCAAAAAGAAGCCTTATCAACAGAATCAAAGCCAAAACCTTCCTGAATTCACAGCAGCACGTAGGCTCGTAGAACGGTCTGGGCTGGAAGGGACCTCTAGAGGTCATCTGCTCCAACCTCCCTGCACCAGGAGGGACATCTCCAGCTAGGGCTTGGAGGCAAACAGGAGCTGACCCCCCCGGGTGACAGTGGTGCTCGGGGGGGTGAGGAAGGTGACCCCAGGCCCCTACCAGTCGGCGCAGGCCCAGCAGTCGCGGCCAGTCGGGAGGTTACAGGTGTCAGCAGCACCCGTGCTCCCTGCACTCTCCCGTGGGCTGCGCGGGGCTATTTTAAGAGCACAGCAGGATGAGGCCATGCTGTCTGTGAACGGAGCTCGGAGCAGCGCAGCCCTGGCCAGAGGTACTCCAAAACGTCCTCCTTTCGGGCTGGAGTAACAGCATTGGGTTCTATTTTAGTGCTGGCAATCAATCAGTGTTTCTTTCTCTACAGTTTGGATATGCTGAGGTGGGTGAAGGCTGGCTGCAAACAAAAGAATTTGTAACAATACAGTTGAAATTTCAAATCCATTTAAAATATGCTAAGATGTTCCATGGCAAAAAAAAAAAACCCAGCCCAACAAACTGTTGGGCAGTGAATGTTTTATTATAATCATGAAAGTTTGCCTGAAGTTTTCCAGAGGAACTTTACTTAATAGTTAAATATCTATCTGTACAAAACAAAGTGTCTCCATGTCATATAAAAAGGCCCCTCACCAAACCATCATTGTTAATCTACACATTTCAGCTGGCAACTTTGGTAGTACAAGGGTAGAGAAGCGCATGCAAAGAGATATTGGAAGTCAAAGAGCAGAAACATACCCGTAGTGCTGTGATTCTGAAAGGATCCCTAAGTCTTCCATCTTCATCTTTTAAATTATAACCTTCGGCTCTTTTATCCCTTTCACTTATTTTCCATAATTTAATAGTTTTATCTAAAACCAAAAATTCACACGCTTGAGAATGAATTAAATTCAAAATAAAATCACTCAATCACGGAGTCAGCAGAGTGGGTATGATTGATCTATCCAGCTTCCCACTGCCTGCACCAGAGCTGACCCCGACGGAGCCCTCTAAGCAGCAGTGTGCCAGCAGGAACACGTACAGGTGCAGTGCTCTGCCTGCAGCTCTATTGTTTAGCAAACTGATAGGTGAAAACCAGACCAAAATAGAACATACCAGACACGTGCGTGGAGAGTGCAGGGGGGAAACGCCTGAAAATAACTGTAAATGGACAGGGGGGGGGAAAAACAAACCCAAGGGAAAAAAAAAAGAGGGATTCCATTTTAACTCTGCTGTTAACTCCACTAATGTGAACAAAATGCAAGCTTCTGCCTGACCAGCAAGGCTCTGTACGAACCCCTGCCCAAAGAGACCCCTCTCAAGGGAGGTTTCTCACACCAAAGCTCACTGTAAGCCCCGTGTGACTGTCTAAATGGTTTTAACAGACAAATGCTAGGGGAAGAGCCCAACAAACCCATGAATTCTTTACACTAACGACCTCAAGGAACAGTGGGTTTGTCCCAGGTGTCTGCTCGGGGGCAGCCAGAGGGAGGGAGATGGGGACTCACCCCCCTTCTTGTAGGGCTCTGTGTCCCGAGCAGGTACATCCCAGGCTGAACCAGGGGAAGCCTTTCCAAGCAGAGACAGCAAGTGCCCACCAGGGGCGAGTCCTTAGCTAGCTGGAAACAAGCCTCTCTCCCTCAAAATACCCTCTAAACATTTAAGATGTCACGGTTCAAAGACCGCTTTAAGTTTAGTAAGACTTATCCCAAAGTAGGATTATTTTAATTCCAGGTCCAGTGGACAGAAGTCATCCCCACTTTTCACAGATCACATCGCCCTCAGAGCGTCAGCCCTTACACAAAGTCATTGAAGCACAAGGCAAAAAGTGATCCAAACAAGGGTATTCCTTGGACAAAAAGAGCAACTTTTTCCATCCATGGCTCTGCACTGACATTTGTAGCTTGCTCCATGATGCCTCAAAATCAGACAGGACCTAATACTCATACAGGCCTAACACCCAATACTAAAATACTGAAAGAAATAATAATAACAAAAACAACCAAAAAACTCAAACAAACAAGAAAACAAGACAAAAAAAAACTCCAGCAAAACCCAAGTGTGTGAAAACTTTCAATTTCTGCACTGCTTTTATGTATTCTCAGGTACACAGTGAAGATGGTATAACTACACCCCTCCCACAGCAGCTGTCATCTTTAAACAGATGCTTTTCACAGCACACATTGTTTTGGTGTTGGAAAACCAAAAGAGCATTGTAACCAGCGGTTCAATTTCAAATGTTTTTATTAAAAATTCACCTAGGATCACACACACAAAAAATTCCTATTTCCCAGTCAGGATGCTCAGGTTAAATTCAGGCTTGTGCTACAGCTCAGCATACTGGGAACCTGTTTATCCACAGCTAGGAGGCAGTGAGAGGGGAGGGGATCGACAGCGAGGTCAATGTCTCCACAGAGGGTGGCTCTAACTCTGCCTAGCCTGCTGCAGCTTCCTTGTACTGACATTCACAAACTGCTCGGTTACAGAGTGTTACCATCAAAATGTACTTGGCAGAAAGACAGAGAAGACATTAAAACAACCCCAAAACACCCCAGGGGAAAACCAAACAAACAACAGCCCCACAAGTGGATCATAGGTGAGATAATATTCAAATGATATAGAAAGTTGTTTGTGCAAAAATGAAGAGTCCTTACCATTTGTAGACAGCAGGAAATGAGCAGCGTTCTGTTGTGGTAACCACCTAATTTTATTAATTTTTTCCTCAATTTCTAGACTTTTCAAGTAGTCAAACTCAGGTTCGTGGCTCTGAAAGGTACTGTAAACATTATATTCTCCCCTAGAATGAGGACGGCTTTTATTCTGCAAGGAAACACAATAGTTTTGGAAGCTGTTGTTACTCGGTTCGTTAGGAATTGTGGGTACAAACCAAAGGCTAGAAACTGACAGTTAGAAAGTGAACTTGTTACAACAGATCTGGATGAACCTGACATGGTTACTCTGTGATGCTGTACCTAGTTTAGCACCAGCACACTGCCCAGACAGCTCCTCCTTCTGAACCCGTACTCCTCCGAAAGCCCTTCCAGAGGCCTGCTGGCTCCGAGTGAGGGAACTCCTGGTGTGCTTGGGAGAGTTCTGGGATACACTACCTCTGCCAGGTGGTTTCAACAGAGCCAGAGCAGAGGTTTGTCTACATCCTAGATCCCAGACCACCAGCTCCACCTGATTAGCCTCTGTCCTTTCCCTGATCTCCATTCCCATCCTTTTCCAAAACTCATTCCTCTGACCACCACGATGTGGACGTAATGTGGGGCCTCCCTCCAGACTGGGAAATAACTGCTGAAGGACACAGGGCACGGAGTAATTAAATATGGTTTTTATAAAGCCATGACTGCATGCAGTCACTCTGCTGAAGGCACAGCAAGACCAAGGCTGGGCATTAGATCTAACTCCTCTCAAAACACGCCGTGCCCAGAGGTGGCACCAAGGCTCAGAACTAAGCTTGGACAAGCTGGTTTTATTACCAACATCTGCAGGTGGGATTGCCACACGTTCAGCTGAGCTGCTCTGTAGTGCTCGCCACGATGCCTACTGGAGATGCACTAACAACTCCTCTCCTCACTCCAGAGCCCTCCCTGCCCGCTGCCCGGCAGCGCGTTGCCGGGGAAAAACCAGCTCCCATCCCTGGAGGCTGCCGGGAGCGCTGCAAAGCCAACCTTTGCCCCGGCACTTCTTGTGCTTCCACGCTTCACTTGGCAACCCTGATAAGGGTATTTCAGCTGGAGTTTTTTTCCTGCACTGCCTCACAAGTGTGGAGCTTTAGTTAGGTCTGAAACTTGACATTATTTTACTCCCTGCTTGTCAGTTCATCCCTTTGGGCTCGACTAACGCTCTGCACTGCAGTCACCTGCATTTCCAGAGAGCTGCCTTTGATGGCACGAGGCAGGGGTCTCACTCTTTACTCACAGGGTTGGTTGGCTGCTGGGGACCAAAATATTGTCATAGGAGTTCAGGGCATGATGCACATTTCAGTCTGCCCTCCCAAATTAAAGTGTAGGGGAAATCTGACAACTCAGCTCTAAGCTGTGACTAATCTAGTCTAAGTTAATTAGTGAGAGGTTGGTTTCTTTGGGTGTTGGTTTTTTTCCCCACTCTACCAGGAAGTGATGGGACAGCTGGGTTTTGATGTACAGAGCAACTGAGCACTAGCAGCTGAAAGCCACCAGTAATAGTTCCACTCTAAACAAGCATCAGGAAAGCAGGTGGACACTTTTGACCTTGGTCGCTCTGTGCCTTAGGCCAGACTGAATGACAAATGAGCTATGAGCTGCCTAGGTGTAGCAGTGTAATATTTCAGCAGCTTTCTCAGCTGTAGTATTTTTGTTTCACTACCTCTCAAAATCCTCGTGGTAAGACCAGCAAGGCACCTTTGGTGGAATGTTTGATAAGCAGCATCCCAGCAGGGCTGAAATGCAAAATCTGGGCTGGGTGTTTGTTAACCAAGTGGCATTTGAACCACGCAACAAAAGAAGTGGGATTCTGCTGAAAAAACAACCCACAGCACCTAAAGATCCGTGTACATCGTGCACAAACAAGCTGAATTAAAACACCATGACCAATTCTGGTACTTCTGATGCAGGAAAAAGATCAAACCCAAAGGCTTGAACTCTTATCAGCTGTTCAAAGGAAAGGAGAAACAGGCTCTTGGGTGGTGGGGGAGAGGGTGGGAATTGCCACGTAGAACAGTGACTTTTTAAAGAGCACAATTCCAGATTTCTCCCAGCCATGACAAGGCATGACAATTATTTTTCAGCATTTAGTGTGCTTTTCCAATACCCTTTATTTCTCAGCTATAAGCTTCGGGATCCATCTGCACTGATGGATCAGAATACACTATAAATATCACACAGCTGGAGACCACTGCCAGGAGCCAGCTGAAAAGCTGCCTATCTCTAGGAGGGACAGTCTTCCTAGGCTGAGCTGAAGGTTGGGTCTTCCTTCCTAAACTGATGCTTCTGGAGAAGCAGCTGCTCCCACTGGCTTTGATTCATAGGATCCCAGAACACATCAGATGCTCAATTCTCCTACTTTTGAACCATCCCATCCTGTTGTCTTGCAGCTTAACTTTTCTATAAACTTTTCTTACATTCTCTTCAAAATCATTACCCTTTGTCTGAAATCATCCTCAGCAAGTGGAACATTTAGGAGGAAGTCCAAAGGCAATTCTGAGGTGGGATACTGAGCACACTGGGTACATACCTCGAGAACTCACTTGTACGTTTGGGGTTTTTGTGTTTTGTTTTTGGTTTTTTTTGAAGGTGGGGGAACCACCACCGAATTCAGCACAAGGCAGATATTTAGAAATCTGGCCACCTTAGGGCTTTCTGAGAAAACTATCCAGCAGTTTAAACCTCCTCATGGCATGAAAGGCTGAGACTGCAACACAAGAACAGCGTAGTAAGAGCACGTTTGTTTTTCAAGTCACTGACCTCTTGTTCCCTTTGAAATATAACCACTCTGCCACCTTTGTCTCCTGTTGCAAGAAGATCACCAGAGTAATTAAATTCAACTGTTGAAATAATATCAGCTGTAAACAGAACAGAAATAAAATAGCACTGTAATGTGTGAAGCAAATCAAGACGTTTCAAGGCTTGAACACAAAATTACAACAACATTACAACTTATATTAATGCAACAACACAACTTTTTGATTTACATCATTGGTATTCAGAAACAAAGGCACATTTCAAAGTCTGACAAGATTTTATTTACAGTCCAAGACACTTGCTTATTTCTCAGCTTAACTTTTTGAGGGCCTCCTATCGTCAAAGAGAAGGCCCGTTGTTTTCAGACTCCAAACTGTGTGCTGGACCTGTTGCCAGGGAATGCTGACACTCGTAGCAGGGATACACCTGCAGAGAGCTCCCACAGGTCAGAGCCCTATCACAAGCAGTTCACCTGCAGTGTGACCCGGGAGCAGCACTGCAGCCTGGGCTGATCCCCTCAGACCGAGTGCCTGCCTTTCCCCCGCGCTGAGGTGCTCTGGGAACCTCAACTGGGGCCCCTCTGCCAAAGGGGGAAAGGCAACAAGAACAACCCCCCAGCATTCTTCCAGTTGAGCTTCCTGAACAGGCTGTGTGCAGAAGCATCAGTGTGTGTACAACAAAGAAGAGGCGAGGATGTGTGCAGCTGAGGGGATGGGAGAGCAGAGGGAAGGCTGCAGGACCACCAGATCAAACCGACGGCGGTGCCCTTGGGACTGAACCTTGAAAACAACCGGTATTTATTCACCGCCGCGCGCCACGATTCATCTTTGGAGGTGGCAATAAAGAAATCATTGCCATTAAACAATCCCTAACCAAGGGGCAGTGAGATAAGGGGCTATAAACGTCTGTCACAGGTTTTAGGCATATGGCAACAAAACCAACAAACCACTCAGCGTGAAATTCTAAGTAAACATTTATCCACAGTGGTGCTCGCTGGCCGTGCAAATATTTCACTAGATGATGCAGGTATAAAAATGGCAAGATCTGAAGTGTAAGATATTAATTAGTTGCAGAGTTTGCAATTGGAAACTAGATGGAAACTGCTTTCATGTATTGATTTTGATGTGCAATCCTCTGAACTCCTTTCACTGATGCCCTGCTCTTCTGGGGAAGGTGATTAGGAAGTTTAATCACTTTTCCCAATACTTAATGTGTATTTCATCTTTTATTAACAGGTGTCCTTGAAAGAGTTTTTCTCCTAGTGCATAACGACCATAGCTTACCTTGATTAAAAAAATATTACTACAAAAAAAGTCTTTCTTCAGGTTTATCCCAGCCTTCAGAACTGCATCACTAGCCTGCTTCTGGACACACAGATTTTTACATTCACCTTTCTCTCAAAGGTTATGAAAAGATTCCATTTTGGTAAAGAACAGGACTGTGGCTAATCCCAGCTGCTCACCAGAGGCAGACCCCAGCCCCAGCTGCACACTCTCCACGCTGCCGGTCTCTAACAGCTCCTCCAGCTCAACTCCCCTCCATTCAGTGCTCCTCACCTGCCCTCATGCACAAATGGCAGAGCCCACCACCCCACAAGTCCTCAAGTCACCACCACAGAGCCATTGCCAAACCAAAGCCTTCATTGTTCACCCCTTCCAAGTAACTAAGCTGCAAACTCTCCCACTTTTCACTGTAAACACAAAAATTAATCCTCCCGTTCTCTTCACAGCAGTTCCACATTGTGTGGCCAGTTTCTGGCCTGGGGTCATAGACCATAAACAGGACTGGAGAGATGATGGACAAATGGTTTGGGTGGCTACAAAGGGAGCAGTTTCTAGCTCACTGATCTCCCAGTGAATCCTGTTCACACTTTTTACCACGTGCAAGCCCGAAGCAGGTGCAGGGCACTGCACATGTAATCGTAGCCAGTTCTTAAATACACTTGCCACGACAGGTAAGAGGCCAACTTATTCTTCCCACCTGACCATCACGCGAAAACACGGCGTGGGGGAAATGGGATTCAGTGACAGGAGCAGAAATCTCTGCATGTGTGGCCAGTGTTGCTGTTGGGTTTTAATGCTGATTCCTGCTAATTATTTTCAGGATTAGATGTTTGCTTTGTGCCCAATACATGCCTAAATTGTGGGAATGTATAAATTATAAGCCACTACAAACGGCTGGCTAAGAGCTTTCATAGTTACAAATACCACATCTCATGGCATAAGCCAAGGATTCTGTACTAACATGGGAAAGAGAGTGAACTAGCTGGAGATGGAATTGTAATTGAATTCTATTCCAAGACTGACAACTGGGCTAGAATAAAAAAAAGTCCCTGCATCCCACGATCACTCAATTATACACAGGGAAAAAAGCATTTCCCGGGGTGTGGAGACGCTACGGGAAAGGGATAACTACGGAGAAAAGAGTGGAACCAGTAAGGGAAGCAATCAGTGACGGGACTTGATGAGCGATGTGATGACGTTTTCAGTACTCTCCTCAAACAAGAAGTAGCCCCTGAGTTACAAAGGTTTATCATTAAAACCCAACATTCCACTGCACAGAAATCTGAAAGCTCTTCTAGCACAGATCATTGTTACCCTCTGAGACACCAGTAAACATCCTAACAGCAGTAAATGACTCCTTAACGTGCACAATTATTTCAAAGTCATAAAACCCCCACTTTTCCACTGAGTTTTGGGAAGAGAAATGGATATTAATTTCTCCCACACCGACTATCAAAGTATTTACTGCATTATTTGTGCATCCCTTCTGCTTTACTGTCTACATAAAGTCACCACCATCAGCCTGACACGGCTCCTGCTCCCAGCGCCATCCCGCCAAACCCAACCTTTAGGTGGAGAACCCGCAGACACCACTGCCCAAAGCCTATGGTTTAGGGGAGGCAGGAGGAGAAGATGGTCCAACAGCACGCGCAGGTTAAGTGACTGTGGTGAACACTTCTTCTCCTTGACTGCAACTGGAAAAGGCAGCAGGGAACTTTGAGTCACTCTGAAATAACATGTGGCCAACATGCCAGCAGCTGCCGCCAGTGTGCGGAAACAGGGAAGTGGAGGGGGCACCTCAGGATGGAAATATAGGAACTTAGGAACTTTCCTCAAATAAAACATCTGGAACGTGATGAATCAGCTTTATTTCAAAGCACTGTAAATTTGTATAGAGTCTGAATGAAAGCCTGTGTCCCCCACAAGCATCCTGAATTGAAGCCTATCAACCCCCCAAATAACTCCATGCAGAGCCCCCAGTGCTGTACGACCCCCAGGCAGGTAAAACAAAACCAGGGACTAGAGGTAAACCCCAGACTTTACTCCTAACCCATCGCTCTGCTCAGCGTACGCTGCCCACCAACATCCGCTCCGTATTTCCCAGTTGCTTTAAAGCTTTTTAGAGAAGATCCAAAGAAAGCTTTTGCAGGTTCTCAATCACCACATCAGCTTTGGAATTTTAAAAGCTGCTTCCTTTTATGTCCTATCTTTTTTTTTTCCTATGTGTACAAGCACCAGCCTTATTCCCCAGTGGGATATTTCAACCTTTTCTCCATACTGGCCAAGTAACTCACGATGAGATGTCCAAAAGGGTGAGGAAAGACAAACTGCCCTGGTATTTGCCAAGGCCCAGCAGCACCCTCAGGCTCTCACCACATACCGACACCCCTGGGGTTATGATTCTCCAGAAATGGGGAGGTTTGTCCCATGTCCCCTCCATTTCTGTTCCAGCCTAGCCAGGACTCTGACTGGGAAGCAGCCATGAAACTTCCTTCTCGTAAGACACAGAGAGCAGCAAGACCTGTGGCTTTGCAGTAAGGTATTAGGCTGGTGATACTTCTTTCCAGACATGAAATATTCATGTTTGGCCTCACTTTTGGGAAGGAGCTCTACCTTAGTTACAGTCTGTACACAGGGTAGGAAATTTCTGGCTGTTTTCAAAGCTAGTACATTAAAAGGGTTGCTGGCAACTAAATTATGGTTCTGTGGGATCCCAAAATTTAAAAGCATTAAGCACATCCATGGGTAGTAAACACCATCCCACTGGAAGGCCACAAATATCCATCTTTATTATAATGCCATGGAAACCATTCCCAGTGACCCGGGAGACCGTCCTGTACACAGTGATAGATGCTTCACAATTCAGCATAAGTGCCCTAAGCCTTTTAACATCACTGCTGAATATTAACCTCCCTACATCACAGAGCTCCTGTCATAATTCTGTTAAAGTTCCACAACGCCCAAAGCCTCTGGGGCTAATTGCACGGGGGGAGAAGAGGGACAGGGTGGCAGAGACCATGATTTGTTCTGTTTCTGAGATGACAGCAAGCTTAGACCTGCGAGCTAATTTAATCCCACATAGGATTCATAGTAGGTATTTCCAACTGACACCGATATCAACGTCTGGACTCTCTCTTTAGGTAATGGAGAATGCAAAGGGATCCAGAACATCTAAATTAGACACCTAAAAATAGCTCCTGTGAACTTTTCCTCTCTCAGCTGGCTGCACGTTGCTACTTTGGTTAAAATCCACAAACTGAAAAAACAGAATTGCTTATAGCTCAGCTGGCAGATGAGTGAATTTGCAGCTGTAGTCCATGCTTAGGATGAACACCAACTAGGCACCAGCAGCATCCAACTCTCCTTTTCCTCAGCTATTCAACGACTCTTGTCAAAAATCTCCTCCAACATTTAATGAACAAGGAAGCCAAGCTGTCACTGTTTTCACAGATCATCTAAAAAGGGGGCAACTCCACTAGGGATGCACAGGAGCTGCCTCAGGACTCTCTGAGGGGGCTCAGGTCTGTGAGGAATGGACTGGCGCTGGCCCCCAGGCAGCGGGCCGGCACAAGCCAAAGGGAGCCTGCCAGGGGCACTAAACATTGAAAGAACATCACTGAGCCTGTTGTTGGGATCAAAGGTGACACAGGCTGGTGTTCTGCAGCTGGGGAAAGCTGTGGGAGATGCAGGATGGTCTCCTACTGGTGATGGGAGTGAAGCAGAGAGCTCAGAAGGGGGTATGTTCACGTTGTGTGCTCCTAAACCAGCTTGGAAATCAGGCACTGGGATCTGCCCGGGACATTGTGCTGAACTGTAAGATGGGACATCAGGACAAAGGGACTCTCCTCTGTGACAAGGTGGTGACAATACACCATTGCTCAGTCCCATGGGCTCATAGAGTGAGGAACCATGGGTTCAGAGCAACTGAGTGAAGATTCAGAGTCAAATAAATACATTTTTAAAAGGGATCAAGTAAGATTAGCAAAAGAAAAAAGATACAGTGACCTGTCAGAGGGAACAGATTATCAAAGAATGAGGAAATTTAGAGGCTAACACCTGCTAAATAGTAAATAACAGGAAGAGTTTTATAAAAGCCCCAAATCTCACTTGAGCGTACCAAGTTCCAGACCCAGAGGCCTTCAGAACCACTTGTTCCTCGATGTACAAAGTTGCATAAACCCCCGAACCTCACCAGGGTGTCTGTTTTCATGCCCAGGCTTCCAGGGTGGGGAGCGTGGAAGCAGCTGGTGCACAGCCTGACAGCTCTCCCATCAGGCTGGCTAGGTCACCACTCCAGGAGACAGCAGACTGGCGCTGGCAGGCACGCTGCTGCCAGCCAGGCCCTGCCCTCCACTGCTGCGTGCTGGGGCAGGGGATGGCACCGGAATGTCAGCGACAGCGGCTTTCTGACTTCAGCACTGATTTCCAGGCTCCAGCCCCTCCCTTCTCTCTCCTGGCTGGGCCGATGTGTTTCTGGGTGAATGAGGATGCTCCGTACAAGGGCTGCCAGGACAGTCAATGCGAGTGGAATTACTCTGCAGCAAGGATGGACCAGCACTGGGATTGCTGTTCTCTCTCCTCAAAGAGTTCCTAAAATACTCTTTCTTCATTTAACAGTTGATAGAGTTCCTAAAATACTGTTTCTTAATTTAACAGTATAAACAGTATATAACAGATAGAAGTGAGATTTCTGTCTCTGCATTTCCTGAAAGGTGAACTGAACTTTCAAGCTTTAAAACTTAAGTAACCACTTGACAATAAACATACACTAACCCTACCCTTGCACTAATCCTAGCCCCGTTCTAACCCCGGCCCTGACTCCAAACCACCTATTTTTTGGAAAGTGCCACTTGAGATACTCAGTTTCCAACTTCCACTTCTCTGATTTCTTTGCAGGGCTAACACAGAAGTGAGCTCTACCAGAAGTCAGGAGAATAAACCAAAGGTGATCCAGTTTTGCTCAGCCCAAATTCCTTCCTGCCTGCACTGCTGAGCACTCCACCAACCTACAGTATCCAACAGGTCCCAGAAATTTTTATGCCCTAATACTCAAACAACTTGCAAAATGGCTTGAATGGCCTTTAAGTACCTGGTGCAGTTTGACTTACTCCAAAATAACTCTGCTTTTTTGAACCAGTCTGAATTACTGAACAGTTTCCAGGTCAACCAAGGGCAGGCCCAGGGCACCAGAGCTGCTTCAGCAGAGGCGCAGCAGCGTGGCCAGCCCAGAGCAGCTGGAGAAGCAGCAGAAGCTGGCTGAAGTCAGCGCTGGCACAGTCGGGCCGCAGCGAGCCACTGAGAAGAGCCTTTCTCTGGGCAGTGCTGCCAGCTCCTGCGTGCCCTGGACCCTGCAGGAAGCCGAGCCACTTGGCTTCTCCGAGGAGTGAGTGTGCAGGCCGTTCTGTTCGGAGGGCTGGTGGCAAAGCTGCAGCACTGGGTACCAAACTGTTCCCAGAGTTTGCCCAGAAAAGCCCCCAAACCGAACTCTCCTTCGGTGGGTCTCACACTCACTTAAGAGTTTGCAGCTCATAAAAGGACAATTAGTGCAATTCCCTTAATTAAATCTGCATTTTCTTTTCAATGGAACCAGATCCTAACTTGATGCTGGAAGGCCTTAGAATTCTATTTACAAACCAAACTGTCTTCATGGAGTTTAAAGTACGTGCAGCTGTCTGGGTGTGCTAGTACAAAGAGAAGGGTAAAGAAGCAGGAAGAAAAGGGAGCAGAAAAGCTGAAGTTCAGCAAGACAAATAAGTATTACCTTCGAGCTTGCCAGAGCCTGCCATGCCTTTCCTTACGAGCAATGAGAAACTATCATATTCACGACACAATCCAGCATCCTGGGTGCCAGTCTACTGCCTCACTACTGTTTTTTAACCTCTGGAATAGTAACCAGCTGTTAATGTCTCCTACTGGAAGTAGATCAAATTAATCCATGCTATTCTGTTCCATGTTTTCTACGTAGTTAATTGCCACGCTTTTCATTAGGAGTTAAAAAAACTCTAAACATGATGGGTAAATAAAATTTGCCATCCAGCTGCAGCTTTCACTCTCCTGTCTTTGTTTTAAAATTTAAATAAAGTGTTTTTTTGTCATTTTTGCTTAAGCTTTTTCCCCAGCTGTTAAACAGCACAGGAACAAAGCACACGTGGGAACGCATCCGAGAGTTCCTGGGTCAGCAGAACCTGCTGCCATCACAAGCTGTGTTCTGGGGAGAGACAAAGGTGGTACTGATGGACACACACCTGTTTCTACACTCCCACTACTCACAATGTTTGTTATGCATTCCCACCTTACAGCTCCACAACTGATACCCACTGCCTACCCAAACTGTTCAGCAGTCACAAGCCGGCATTCCTGCGGCTTCGGATTTCCATCGAAGCATCACCACCCGCACCAGTGACTTCTCTGCTCCTGTACCTAACAGCTGCTTAGTCTTTCAGAGGATTTTCTGTCTCTTCTTTTACATTCCACTTGCCATCTTGCACTGGTGTTGAGAACTCTTTTCCCCCCTTAATGCCCACAAACCTACGCTTTTGTAGCTTTCTGACAGGATTGTCCTAACTGTCTTCCGTGAACCAGTCGGGAAAATAGACACAAAAAGCCAGGCACAAAGCTGTGGCTGAAGTTTGACAGCAAAATAAGGCATTTATGGACCACTTCTGACTGCCCTGAAGGTTTCCACCCAGGCTGTAAACTTCCTATCTTCCTTTGCAGAAAGTGATAGGTATGCTTCACAGTTCTCAGAACACTAAAAACATTTCTGTACTGTCTTCATCCTCCTCCTCCTCCAGCCCCTGCAGTTCCACTAACCCATCATGTGCACATGCCAGGAAAAAAAAATATATTAAAAAAAAAAAATCAGGTTTTGATAACACAAGTGAAGATTATGGAGTTAAATTCACTGTCTCTTAGATGTCAGGAGAGCCTCTGCTCCACAGAAACCCAGGAAAACAGCACTTGACATGACATCACTTTTATGAAGCTTGAAGATCAGCTGGAGCTTTTTAAAGCACAGCTATTCCCTCGTAAATCTGGGCTTCCTCACTGTGAGGAGCCATAACAGTTGCAACCAAGAGAGGGGAACTTCCAAAAGCTCACTAACGTTGCACTGCTCACACACGATGCCTTAACAGTTGCCAGAGTTAGGTACACTTCACAATACAGTGAAATTTATTTTCCAGCGGCATCGCTCCCCGGGGTTTTGTTGGCTGACAGAATATTCACAGCCAGCCCCTGGGGAGCAGAGCTGTGATGAACTGTCAAAGGACCAAGGCAGAGTGCATGGTGTTTTAGGGAGGGCAAAAGAGCAGGTGTTTTAAGCCCTGTTTATGATAAAATGCTGGTTTTCAAGAAAAAACAAAAGGAACCAAACCGAACCAACAAAACAGCTCAAAATGCCACCTCCTGCCCCATTCCAGTAGGGAGTGACATCTTCGGGGTTAAACAATTATTGATGATGACAAGAAACAACCCATAGGGTTTAATAATAGAGTTGTTATTACTCCACATTGCAGTTCTTACAGAGAAGTAGTAAGAGAAAAGGTAGCAACCAATTCTGCCCTTTCTTCCAGGCAATTCTAGCCAGATGTGAAACAGCTGCACCTCTTTCAGGATATTTTCTTTTCAGAAAGTCTGAAATCATGCCAGAATTTGCTTTAAAAACTGTGAGAACAGGTCAGCTAAATTCCTGCATACCACAAGAACTTTTCAGGAGCACAGATTTGTAAAGGTGATTTAACACTAGGTGGTTTGAATCACTTGTGTCTGGACTCGACAACAGTTGCAGGATTAGAGTCCAGTGTGTTTTATTGGATCATGGTTTTCTCTTCTGAGCTGGGCTAACTTAGCACTGCAGCAAGCTTTAAAAGGAGGAGTCAAGGATTTGTTGAACTGCTGATAACCAGGTGTCTTCTAGTTTGTCAGTGCTGTCAATACCAACTACTACGGGGAATTAAAAACCAAACAGGGATTTTTCTTTGTTCTTTAACCAGATACAAAATTTCTTAACAGGCAGAAAATCCAAGACAACGAGGCAAGCATCCTGAGAGTGGATCACATTTTTTTTGAAGGACAGGAGTTTTGCTCCCATGAAATACCTTACAAAGGTTCATCCTCAAGTTAGTGAACGGGAGCTGCCAAGGAGCTGTGTCTGTGGGGATAGGGCACCGTGTCCAGCACTTGCGTGCAAGACCAGGCTTCAAGCTCCACTGCTTCAAAAAAGGCTTCAAAAGTTACACTCCAAACAGGTTAAGACTTAAGCTGATGAAGCTCCAAGAGGAATTCAGTGGAGTAACTGTCCCCTAAAGCTGCTTCTACCCGCGGCTGGAAGCCACATCTAAGCAGTGCCAGATGAAAACAGCACTCTGGAAGGGAACAGCTCACCACGATCCCAACCATAGCGACCGCTCTGAAACACCCAGAGAACCCTGGAGGCACTGCTGGGATCTCCGTGTGATCCCCAAAGCACACGGGCTGGTGTTCTGACAAGGGCCAGACACTCTGCCCAGGACCAACAACTTGCCACTGGCACGAGTTTTTTGTAGTGATTTATAGTGCCCACTCTCTCTCAAAAGAGCATCTTCTAATAATTGCACCCAGCATTGGTCATGCAGAACATCTGTCCTAAGGGAAGTTGGACATTATTTAATAAAAGGGTTTAGATTTTGCTTGTCAAAAAAAAAACCCTAAGAAAATCCCCAAAAAACAAACAAGTCACCCAAACCCGGGATGGTTTTGAGCATGCAAAGCAAATTAAACACTGATGTCACAATACTGATCAGGGCTCAGGCAGCATTATTAAAAAACCACCAAACCAAACCAAATAACTGTCCCTTTAGAAAGGCACTTTCTATGAGATAAAGGTAATCCAAAAATCCCTTCCAAGGCAATCAGCGTGGCTTTTGTAGTCACATGGTATCACACTAACAAAATTATGACATAATTTTAAATTATCTTTTTTTTTCCCTTTAATCAAGCTAGTTGCCTTTCTCACTCTCAGCACTTTCATTCAGTATCTGATTTATCCTCCAATCCTCCACGTGGAATCCAGTTACACTTCTCTGCTCTAGAATGATGTGTTTCAGTAAGTGGTGCATTCTCCTGATCCTTCTGAAACAGCCACACAAACACAGCTCTTCTCCTTACTCAAACAGGGCATTGTCCAGACTCCCAAGACCACTCACTGAGGAAAGTGAGGACACAGAAAAGACAAAGAGGAGACAAAGCAATTTTCTGTATTAACAGCCCAGTTGGAGAAAAATCCTGGGACTGGAGGTGTCAGTTGTGAATCAAACTGGAGCAGTTTGTTCACATTTTCAGGAAAGCAATGCGTGCAAGAAACAGTTCTTGGATGTGAAATGGAAGTGACTTTTTGGTTAAGCTGCCCAGCCATCAGGCTTTGTCACTGCAACTAGCCAGTGGAGCACCTGGAAGAGCACTGCCAGAAAGTCTGCACCTACTACACCAGACAGCCTCTTGCTCTTGCCATTTTCAGATTTCCTCTGTGGGGAAATTTGATTATTTTTCAGAGAAGAGAGGAAAAAAAAATTAGAGAATTAGTGCTCGTTCACTAGCACAAAAATTGACATGCAATTGCCACTGGTAGTATTTCTGTAGTAGCTGCAGCAAGGCTATTTCGAGGGAATGGCCACCCTTTACTCAGGTTGAGATGTGCAGTGTAGTCAAAGATGGTTTAAAACAAGGTAATAAGAATTCCATCACTGGGACCAAAATCTGGCAATGGAACTGCACTCTTACTGCACATTGCCAGATCAAATTCGGGCGACTATAAACAAATAAACTGTGTTTTCTTTATTTTATTCCAATTTTGAGGCAAAAATGTAATGGGGGTTGGAAGTCCACAAACCAAAATAGAGCCAATGAGTCACAAAAACTGTGAGCAGTTCTTGTATTCCAGCAGGAGAATGAAACTCTAGCACCAGTCCTGCAAAAGCAGGCACTGAATGATTACTTCTATTAATTGCTCAGCAAAGAAAATTAAATTCCTCCTGTGCAGTAGCATCACCCACAATCTGAGGTCCTCACTCCAGTAAAAGCCCCAGGAAAAAGGTGCATCTGGGACAATCCAGGGTGGGTGCTGAGCATGACCATCACAATTTCCCCCGATGGCCCCCAGGTACTCCAGCCCCCGGGGCCTGCCCGTCTCTAACTGAAGAGCTCTGCTCTGATGAGTCTCAGCAGTAACCCAAGTTCCTCTTCCAACAGCCCCGTTACACACTTAAATAATTAACTGGGTTTAGGAGATGCTGGTGTTTCAAAACAGAGCAGCTTTCCAGCCCTACACAAGTTCACATTGCTCAGTAGCTGGCCGGGCAGAGAGCTGCTCGCAGAGGCAAGGTGCTCACAGAAGCTCACAAAAACCTGACTTTTAGTCACACAGATGATAGATCCTAAGAAAAAAGGCCCGTAAAAGCTACTTAGGAACATGTGTTTAAGAATTCTGAGAACTTCAGTAATAGTACAAGTCACAAAATACATTAGGGGGGTGGAGAGGGGTGAAAAAAGGAGAAAAACAACAACTGAGCCTGAGCATTAGTTTCTTGAGTGGTTGTCAAGCCCATTCTGCCCATAGCTATCATTTCACTGGAATGCCAACAAGTGGCATAAGAATGAAAACATTGTCAGCATAATTTCCAGGAGTAGACAGTAAGAGAAATATTTACTGCATCCAGTAAAAAAAATAGTAATAGTCCAAACCCCTAGCCGACCACAGACTGGCACTGCACGTTGCCTCACTCAAGAGAGTAAATACAGCTATTTCTGTTAATGCTGTGAAAGACAAATCAACAGCAGGGAATTATGTTTCACACACATACTTCACACCCTCTCCTCTAAATACTGTTGCCAGCCTGAACATAGAGAATTTGGGGGAAAAAAAAACCTCTCATCACACTCGAGCAAAACTTCACATCATTTCTACAAGGTACAGAGAAATGCTTTTTCCAGTTCAAAGGTTTATTAGTTTCTACTCATTCCAAGACACGCCGTGCTTGGAAAGCTTCAGAGAAATGTAAAGGTGTGCCCATTTTGCCTCCTTAAGTACCTCTATTTATAGCTTCCAAGTGTTAACAAGTAGGAATAAAATCTCTTCACAGCTGCAGGAAGCCTTTAAACTCTACCTTGTAAATGAAGCACAAATGACAGACCTGCACACTCTCTGTTGCTCTCTTTGCGTCAGAGTGAAACTTGACAAGCCTGACAGACTCCCATTTAGGTGTTGGGAGGTTTTTTTTCCTCGTGTTTTATCACTGTCATTACCTTTTCTCCCTAGCGATTAGAATTAAAGAACAGGAGGAAGCCACCGTGTCTTCTCTATTATGCTCTCCTCCCGAAAAAAAAGAAAATAAATAAGCAGCAGATCGCGGTGGGAGCAAAGGCACTAGCTTAGTCATTGCCACACTGCCCAGCCTCCGAGCCT
>VWZY01001787.1:34952-45938 GCA_013399075.1 Chloroceryle aenea
CGGGGCTGGTCCCTGCCTGGGGGCTTGAAGCCCTGGTGGGGACGGAGCTTGTTGGTGGCAGAAAACAGCCGGTGTCTCACGGAGAGAGGGCAGTGCTCTGTACCTGCCGCCTTTTGGGGCCTTTCAGCGCCGGTGTTGAGGTCACAGCCCATCCTGGTGTCTCTACTGCTCAGCTCCACGCTCCTGCCTTGTCAGCTGTGAATGTTGCTGATGCTCTGCTCGGTTTGGCCTCTTATGTAGGTTGGATTTTTTTAATAGATACCGAAAGCTGTGAAGATGCATTTTTTGGAGCAGAAAGGAAGGAATTTCCCTGCAAACCAAACCAATTCTGCATTGATAGGTTTTTGACCTGTAAGCCCCCCAGAGGGTGGTATAATGTAAACTTCAAAGCACTTGTTGCTTCTAGGGAAGTGAGAAGTGCTTAGAAGGGCGAGAGGTCTGTGTTTTCTGAAGCGTTAGGGATGTTTCCTAAATCGTGTTGCTTGTAGGAAATAGAAGTTAAGTCGCTGATGAACAGAGACGTGATTAGTTGTGATCGTGAATGCAAGTGACAACAGAAGTATATCCTCTTCTGCAGAGAGGGAGAGTCCCGTTAACGGTAAATAACCCTGAACAAAGTGCTCTGCAGCGGCTCTTCCTCTCTCTTTGGGCTGAAGTTCACCTGTAAATCCCTCGGGATCTTTCTGCAGGACTCGGTCTGACACCTGAGCTTACCAGGGTTCCTCGCGGAGATGGTTTCTGCTCGGGGCTCGCAGCTTCTTCCCTGTACCTTAGACACAGAAATGCATTTGACTCAAGTTTTCTTAATTTCTTGGCATGAAGTCGGTGCCCATTTATGAATTCATTACTTGGAATGTGTTGGTTATTCCTTGTGCAGTGTCTTATCTATTTCAGAATTTAAAGGGCATTATTTTCAGCTTAAACTTTTGTATGTGTCTCCTTTGTAGGTGTAGGAGAATAATCTTTAAATAAACGGTGTTCATTTTATTTTTGAAGGAACTTAGCCTCGGAAGTTTTAATTTTGAAGGTTTTTTTCACTGCTTTGTGTTGGTGACAGAAACATTTAAATACAATGTGAAGATTACATGCACTATGAGCAGAATAGGTGCAGCTCAGCTGCAGCCCAGGCCTTGTGCCTGGAAATCTGACTTCAGTGTGAAGGAAACGCTGGCTTCGTTCCGTTACTGGACTGAGAGGGGAGGTTTTGTATCACACTGTTGGCCTGAGGCTGCTTCAGTCGTGATGACAGCTCCTGGTCATGAACCAGGTCTGTGGCCTGAGCTTCTAGGAATTTTTGAGCAAGAAACATCAATTTGAAAGTTCAACAAAAATACAGCAGAAACCCGGTGTTCTTCCCAGCTTGTTTTGCACGCAGCGTGTGCCTGTGGCCGTGAGCTGGACGGGGAAGGGAAACGTTTTAAAAATAAATGATGCTGTTGGTTATCCCTTGTGTCTGTGTTTTGGATCCGTCCTCCACCGAGCGTGCAGAAATCCAGATGAGATGCGAGGAAAGGGCTCTTCTCTGGAGGGTGTTCTGATGCTGGAACCAGGCACCCAGAGGTGGGGGAAGTCCCCTCCTTGGGGGAGGGCTTGACTGGGATGGCCAAGGCCGTGAGCAGTTTGAGCTGCCTTTTGAGTGAGGGGTTTGGGCCAGGTGACCTCCGGACGTCCCTCCCAACTGACATGGTTGGAGTCTGAACTCTTAATTCTTAGTAGGTTTTTTACGTGTGGGATTTTGGGTGTTTTTTTTCCCCTTTTGGTTCACTAATGTGTGTTTTGGGAATGGACTAGGTGCCTTTGTACACCCTAAACTCGTGTACATTAATGCAAATCACAACCTGAGCGAGAGAGAATTCAAATGTTGACACAGTGAAATTTTGAGGTGTTTCTTCTAATTTGAAAAGAAAGCAGCTGCTAATTCAGTCAGTCTCTTGAGATGCGTGCTGCAGTGGTTCGGTTTCTAATGCAGGTGATTTTCAGAGCAGGATCTTTTCTAAAGCATCGCTATGTTCTTGTGAAGTGCTCTTTTTCAAACAAGTTCAGGTCCTATACAGCACGCCCCTGTTCCCATGGATCCCATGCAGAGGATAGGTCTGTTCAAATGAAGGAGCTAGTTAGTTTTTACAGCCTCTCTAAAGCTATCCAGACCTTCTCCTGAAGCAGATCCAGCCCACTGTGATCTGCTGGGTGTTTGCAGTTTATAAACATGTTTACAGTCGCCTGGCACTTGTGCAGGACTTTCTCACAACATGACCCCGCTCACGTGTTCCTGGGAGTTCACTCTGGTCCCTTGTAGGGGGCTGCTGGGAAAGTGTCCCAGTGCTCAGCTCCCGGAGCATTGGGAGCCCGGGGCAGCGGCTGTTGCACAAGCAGCAGTGGGATGGGGCTGGGTGTTGTGCTTTCGTGTAATTCTCAGAAGTGAAGCACGGAGTGTCTGCGGTGCCGGTTTCCAGTCGGGTGGTTTAGTGTCACGTCAGTAGGAACAGCGCCTGGAAGAGAGGGACGCTCTGCTCTTGCCACGCTTCCCGAGAAAAGCTCCTGACGGCGATGTTTCCAAACGTGCTCTCGAAATAGTATCTCCCCCAGCCAGCTGCTCCGTGCCCCCTGACATATGCTGCCTGCAATGCTGCTGCCAACTCATCGGCGGTTGTTTTTCCGCGTATTTTCCATGATCTGTTTATGATTAAACAAAGCCCTGAACTCCGGGGTGGCTGGGAGGCTGCCTTTCATGCCGATTGCTTTGGAAACAAAGCGTGCTCCGAGTGCTGCTGGGCTCTCAAAGAACAGTGTGAGCCGCAGACCTGTCTCCGAGAGGGAACACAACTGGTGGGCATACAGCATCCGACGTCGCTATCCGATAAATACCACGTGCTGATTGACACAAAACATCTCATTAGTCTTAGCTGAGAAGAGCAACAGGTTTCTTTTTCCCATTTTTTTTGACAGTCTTCCAAACTTCAGAGATAATGAAGTTTAGAAGTTTAGAAGTTAGTGGGGTAACTTCATAGCCCTGGATTTGGTCGTATTACTTGGATTTATTGACAGTCTTGATCCATATGGTGTAGAAACATCTCCTGGACTTCAGTCCTTAGCCGTAGACAAAGAACTGTGGCAGTTTGCCACAACTGCCCTCGTTGTCTTTGCCCCTGGCCCTCACTTGGGTGGTTGCCTCTCCCAGACTTGTCCCAAAGCTGTGAGCTGCAGACCCTGCTCTCTGGAATGCTGTCATCTACACTTTCTCTTTTTCTGCACCACTGAGTCCTTGCACCCGAGTCCCTCAGTAAAGTAAGTCACTGAACCACAGCATGGTGGGGCTGGCAGGGCCCTCTGGAGATGCTCTGGGGCCACCCCCCTGCTCCACCCAGCAGGGGCACCCAGAGCANGAGTTGTCCTTTCTTCATGTCCAACCTAATGTCCTAAAACCTTCATTTCATCTTTTCTCTCAGCACCCTGCTCTCCCCAAGCTCCAGTCCTCTGGCAGCACCGTTGCCTTCCTGGCTACCACCAGACCACGTGCCCATGCTGAACTCTCCATGACGCATCGTGGCTGCCTCTGCCAGCCTGGCCCCAGCTGATCCATGGCCCTGGTGAGGGCACCTCTTCCAGAAACCAACCACACAAGGTGTTTTCTGAGCGCTCGCTTGGCTGCTGCCGCACGCTCCGTTTGTGTGTCGTGGATGGGGTCTGGGGGGGCACTGACGGGGTGGTGCCACCTGCTCTGCTCTCTGCTCGCAGCTGCAAGGACTGTGTGCCCTGGTTCCTCACGGTGTCTTGTCCTGCTCGCCTCCCAGGAGTGCTGGTCAGGCATTCCACACGGGTATTGAGAGGGGAAGGAATGTGGGGAGAAGGGAAGGACTGCAGAGGCCTTCACTGCAGCTGACAGCCATGATGAATATACCTTGGGAACGTCAGCTTCAGGCAGCTGAAAGCAGTGATTTTCTGCTCCAAAATAGAAACAAAAGAAACTCTTTGATAGCTGAATCACCTCCTGACTGAAGAAAATGTCACTTCTGTTTTATATTTCATGCTGTGATCCAGTAATTGCTCTCTGCCATTATAAGGAAAGATCTTGAGCTAAACAAAAACTTCAGGCACTCTATGAACCCTTCTATATGAAACACTTCTTTAGTCATTTCCGAACTGTTGCTCCTTGGAGAGGACCTTGAGAAGGGGTGCTCTGTACGGCTGCCTGAGGAGGCACTGGTTTTCTCCTGCCTTGCACTGGTGTGGTTGGAAAAGGGGATTGCCTGCTCCTCAGGACAGCCCGGGGCTACACCTCGTTCTGTGCAGTACCTCCCTGTTTCATAGATCAGTAGCTGGTTGTAGCTAAGGTTAAGTTTGGAGATGACCTCCTGGTTTGGCCTTTATGGCCCAGTCTATGTGGATTGGGAAAATTAGGAGTGACTTTACCTTTGCCTTTCCTGCCCTTGTCTCTTCTTAGGGACCCTTTAGTGCACTGCAATCAGCTTTGCCACCCTGTGGGCAGGAGCTTTGAACCGTGTTAGAGCCTTCACATTTTGGCTGGTAATTTCAGTCCGCAGGGAACCACAGTTGTTAGTTGGCTTCCTCCTTTAACTGTATTCTCCTTTGCTGTAGCTCTCCACCCCCAGCAGCATGCCCCAGTCTCCTGGCATGGTTCTCCTGCACTGAAGCCTTCTGCTCTTTGTCTTCATTCCGCAGGCTCCCATCCTACCCAAAACCCCCGCCCGAGAGCGGGATGACCCAGGTTCTGCAGGTACCACTTTCAGCAGATACCAAACCTCTGCCTGTTGCTTGGATCAGTCCAGCAGATGTTTCTGGGGCCCTCCAGTAAATACTCTCACAGAAGCCATGTTTTCAGCTTCTTTCTTCAAAAGTTAAGTCCTTCCTCTAGATTCTCTTTCCTGTCCCCTGCCCATAGCACCGCTTTACAGAAGTAATGTGGTTGATGCTAACAGTAGCAGTTCTTTCAGTTCTCCTTGAGGCAGGTTACTTCCTCAGGGGTGGATCGTTGGACATCTAGAAAAAAATTCTTAGAACAGTTCCATGCGTTTTTGCATCTGTTTGTGCTCTTTCTTCTGATTGATTTGTCTCACTAATAATTTTGAGGCCTAGAGAATATGAAGTATGGCTGTGGGTGTGCTCAGAGTGTTTTGAGGTTGTAACCACTTTGATCAGAGCTGTCCTTAATTTTTAGTTCTAAGACAAAATCACAGAATCCTTGAGGCTGAAAAAAATCCATTTCAGCTCACGGAGCCCAACCATCCCCAGCAGTGCCAGGGCACCCCTGACCCCTGGCCCTCAGCACCACAGCTCCACGGGGGGCTTNTTGACTAAAGCCCCCCGGGGCCTTTCTCGCCTGGTGAGTTCTGAGAGGATGTTCTGTGCAGGTGAAAATCAGTTTGTGTTTTTCAGTTCTCTTCTCTGTCAGAGCAGAAAAGTGCCAGGAGACCCTTAATGTCACTTCCTACCTGTGCTTCCCCCATCAGGTGAAGTCCTTTCAAGGCCTCCCATGCAGTTCTCCTGGTTACTCAGGGCTCCTGGGGTTTGTGTGGTTTATTGGCACATCAGGCAGGAATTCCATCTCGTTTCAAGTGAGACTCATCTTGCTCATCTCGGTTAACTCTGAGGTTATTGTTCCCTTTGACAGCAGCAGCTCTTTGCTCTGTCCTGCCCAGAGCCAAGCCCTGCTGGTTTGCTTCGGGGCTTGTTCATCAGGTTCCAGATGCCAGATGCATTGCAGAGGTGCTCTCCGTTTCCTTCTCAAGAGCCATGGAAAGGAGAGGGGTGTGTCACTGCAGTCTCTCGCTGGAAAAGGGGAGTGAAGCGTTTGCCATCCCCATGATGTGGTAAAACCCCACCAGTCTCTGCTTCTCACCTTGCTGTGTCTGGCTTGGTTTTCCCCCTGCTCCCCAAACACGTGGTGGTCTCTCACCTGAACAGACTTTGTTTGGGGGATAGTTGGTGTCACTGCTGTGTGACGTGATGTCCATCCAGAGGTGGCCCCTCATTCTAACACTGGTGCAGCTGATGGACTGTGAACATCTTGATAAAAACTGCATTTTCAAGCTGAGAAGGGAGCATAATTGTCTGCTTTGAATGGAATTGCTCATCCCTCTGCTTCCCTGGGATTAAAGTAGAAGTGATCCTGATTTCACAAGCTGGCCAAGGCGGCTGTCGGACGCAGGAGTGACTTAGTCATATCCGTGAGAGCAAGATTTCTCTTCCGTGGCACTTGCAACATGTCCAGGTCTCATTCCCACCCCGCCGCGGCCGCTCCGCTCTGTGCGGCTTCAGTCGGAACTTCAGAAGAATTCGGAACGTTTTGGGGGTTGTCCAGCCTCACCCAGATTTTAATTGCAAATTGTGCCTTTTCCACCGGGGGAGAAGAGCTCTAAACCTGTCAGAGGCCTGTCCTGAGTCACGGCTGTAGCCGGGTGGGGCTGCAGATCCTCTCCTGCCCCTCCAAGCAGTCGGTCACCACTCACGTTGGAACAGGCCGGCAAGTGAAGCACGGTCGGGGACTTGCTCACCTCTGAAGTATTTCCTCCCGTGTAAAAGTGATGTGGATGAAGAGGAAGGGAAACGCTTCTCTGTGAGAAGACTAAAAAGTTAGGAAAACACCTCTTTGTTTGAACCCTAGACAGGCTGCAGAGAGCAGCAGTGTGCAGACCTGTCTGGGATATACACAACCAGACTCTATCACTTGGTTTTTTTCCCTCTGATACAGCCTTTCTATTTTGAGGCAGCAAAAGCTTGAATGAAAACTATTCCCACCCCCCCTTACCTTGCTGATCACAGTGGGTGATTTCAGAAGGGTCAAAAGACTGAAGGGCCATAGGGACCAAGTTTGTGACTTGAAAATAAACAAGAATAACAACCCCTTCCACGGTCATTGCTCGCTGCTGCAGCAGGGTGTTCTAGCAGTGGGGCTATCGCAGACCCGTGGGAAGCTTGACTCGAGAGGCTTTGGGCTGGGAAGTGTTCAGTGAAACTATTAAACAGTGTGGGGTCTTTTGCCAGAGACATAGGACTAGATGAAGCACTGAAATGTTTTCACAGGCAGACGAGTGTGCTGCCTACTTCTTGTCCAAGTGCAGTTGGCTTCCAGACTGGTCATCTCCTTAAACTGATTGACTCAGCAGTAGGAATTGAAAGTATCTTGGAAATAACAGGAGTGTTTAAGCAGTAGGGAAATGGAGAGAAGTCAGTGGTGAAATAAGTAGCACCAATCAGTGGATGGTTCGTGGTAGAGCTGAGTCGGGGTGGGACATTGGTGGGTGTTGGTAACGGGACGTGTGTTCGTGGCAGTTCCAAACCGGTGTCGGTGGCCGTGTGTATCTGGGACAGTTTTACTGCACCCCTGTGCCCCTTCTGGAGTTTGAGCAGAGGATGTTCCTGCTGGGAGGACGGGCTGTGTGGGACAGGGCCCAGCTCAGCACGGTGCCAAGAGCTGCGGCAGTAAGAGTGCTTTGTGCTCCAGCCCAGTGTCCACAGGGAGCTGCTGTCCCTGCACGAGCTGCTTCGGCGTCAGCCGGAGCCATCGATGCTCTCCACTCAGGGCAGGGACGCTCGGGTCACGTCTCTGTGCGCTCATGTAGCCCTCAAAAGTTCCTTTTATCCGGAGTACGTGTGCCAGCGGTGCACTGATGTTGTGAGGAACTTCACACGCGTGTTGCTGGTCTTTCAGAATGTTAAACATAACAATTTGATCTTATCAGTGCTCACCAAGAGCTAAAGGACAGCTGTCAAGAGGATGGGGCCAGACTCTGGTCAGGGGTGCCCAACCACAGGACAAGGGGCACTGGGCACCAGCTGGAGCCCAGGAGGTTCCCCCTGAGCAGGAGGAACAAGTTCCTTGGTGTGAGGGGGTGGGAGCCTGTGCCAGGCTGCCCAGAGAGGCTGTGGAGTCTCCTGTTCTGGAGAGATTCCCAATCCCCCTGGACCCTGCGCTGCTGGGCCCCCTGCTCTGGGTGCCCCTGCTGGGTGGAGCAGGGGGGTGGCCCCAGAGCATCCCCAGAGGGCCCTTCCAGCCCCACCATGCTGGGATTTGGTGATGTTTCTGTGAAAAAAAGAGAAATCTTACTGGCTATGATAGTTACAACCTGACCTGTAAAACGTGGCAGGAGATAGACCTGCAATGCCTTTCAACTCTCTCCGTGGCTTGACAGCCATGGATGTATTCCCGGAGTGTTGTAGCGATGTCACCGTGCCACAGGCACGTGCAGGGCTGGGTGGCAGAAAAGGGGTGGTAAATACCCTGGCTCAAAAGACCAGCAGCTTATCACAAGCCCTTCGTGGCACAACAGAAGCCCTTGTGAATGTTCCTCAGCCAGATCTCACAATATCACAGGTAACCTGAGCAAATCTGGAGAGCTGTCACTACAGTAGCTATTGTTACACGGTGCCCACTGGTATCACTGGCCAAATCTTTCTGCTCCAGCTGGTCAGCTAAAGAAAGGGCCGTTTGTTTGCCCTGTCCTCCAGTGCAGAGTGAAGCTGTAGCTGTGCTCCGCAGACCGGCAGGAGCTGTTGGAGATGGGCTTGTGCTGGGCAGGCAGGCAGGGCAGGCAGCTGGCCGAGGGAAAGGAGCACAGGCATTGGCTTGTGTCTCCTGTCTCTGTTCCTCTCCAGCCCATGGCCTTTATCCTAAGTGTCAGCAGAAGTGTGCTGAGATGTGGAGAACCAAATACCTGTCAGCTCAGCAGCAGTTTGAGGCAGCCCGAGAGATTGCTGGGGGACAACAGGTATGGATGAGACAGCGGAGAAAGCCTGGCCATGCCAGGGTGTTCCGAACTGGGCAAACACCCGACATGAGCGGGGCGAGATCTCAGCGGGCCGGGCTGTCGGATGGGGAGGAGGTTACTGAGATGATCCGGGGCTCCTGCTTCTCTGCTCAGCCTCGTGACCTTGCCCGTGTGTCTTGCCCACTGCCCTGCAGGCTCTGTGCCCTCAGCGGGCTCCTTCAGCTCCTGGGCGATGCAGATCAACATTTGCCCTTGCCTGGAGAACTCGGGCTGCAGCCGCTGTAACCGGGCTGCCGAGTGACCCGGCGCTGTCGGGCAATCAGAAGATGAAGCTGGCTGTTGGGAATTAGGATGCAATGCCAACTGATTCCTCCTCAGCCGGAGCGTTGTTGGGCTACCTCAGAGCAGTTTAATCCCATCCAGGCTGCAGGAATGATGGACAGCCTGTTCTCAGGTCTTATCTTTCACTACGTGGTGCTGTCAGCGGGGTGATGTAAGGATGTGTCATTCACAGGTTGGATGTTGACACTGATAAGGGAAATCTGGCAGACCACTGTGGTCCCTGAGAAGGGAGCACAAGGTGTTACCTGCAGCTGGGAGCAGAGAGTTCTAAATGTGGGCTGACGTTGCAGGATTGTGGTTTGATTTCTTCTGACCCAGCTGGCAGCGCTGCAAAGCTCACACAGATCTGCCGTTACCTGTCCTGCAAATTTAAACTCATACAGTGTAGAAAAAGAACTCTTTTTTCCCCTTTGAAGTGCTGTACTTTATTTTTAATGTACACGTTACTGACTTTGGCCGTTTGTCCCTGATCTCGTGGGTTCCCCCAGCAGCATTAGGGCGTTTGGCAGAGCAAAGCTTCCCACGCCAAGCAGCTCCTGTCTTCCCAGGAACCAAACCCCCAGGTAACTCAAAGCACTGACTAAAGCTCCCCTGAGAAGTTCGGCCCTTCAGCTATCAAATGCTCACACAGACGTTGTTTGCCTAAAGTAGCACCTGTTACAAATATTTATTTTCATTTTAGTGGCAAAACTAACACCGTTCGGTGCTAAACTATGCCTTGATATTAGCTCTTTTTTGTACGGCAAGCAAATGGTTTGTGGCGTTTGCTCCTCTGCTTGCCTGCTTTCTGTCTGAAGTCCCCAGTGCTGCTGCTCTCCTGGTGTTTTCCTGTGAGCAGTAGTGCTCTCTGCAGTCCTAGAGCCACCACTGCAACGGGGACACCTCTGCTGCTGCAGCTGAGCTCTGGCTGCTCATCCCTAGCTCAGTTCTGGGGTCCTCCATCGATGGTTTCACCCCCTCCTGGCAGATACTGGCCATTAGGAGGTTTAGCGTCCTTCAGTCAGAGGAAGTGCTTTGTGTTCTGAGTAGTTCCTGGCTTGTAAAACAGCTCTGTGCAGGTGCTGCCTCTTCCTAGAGCTGGGTGCTCTGAGGGACCAGTGGCTGCTGGACCCACCCAGCACCCACCTGGGTGGGCGTCCCAGGGGCAGGGGGGCCACCCAAGGCAACGTGGGTTTTGAACCAAGCTCTGGATGGTGCCAGCTTAATTAGAAATAAAACATGAGGAGTAAGTAAGCAGGTTCCTTATTCTTTGAGGTAGCTCTTGGATGACAGGTGGAGGTTCAGCCTGCAGAGGAGAAGGCTCCATCTGGGGAGACCTTCTGGGGGCCTTGCAGGACTGGAAGGGGCCTGGCTGAAAGATGGGGACAGACTTTGGAGCAGGGCCTGTTGGGACAGTTCAAGGGGGGGTGGTTTGAACTGAAAGAGGGAGATTGAGACTGGAGAGGAGGAGAAATTGTTGGTGCTGAGGGTGGGGAGAGGCTGTCCCAGGCTGCCCAGAGAGGTGGTGGCTGCCCCATCCCTGTCCCCATTGCAGGGGAGGTGGCCGGGGCTCTGAGCACCCTGCTCTGGCTGCTGATGGCCCTGCTCCCTGCAGGGGGGTGGAACTAGCTGATCTTTAAGTACCCAGCCAACCCAAAAGCATTCCGTGATTCTTTGATATAGAAACATGTAATTTTAATCACAAAATCAGTAGCATTTTATGGTTTATGGTACTTTATGTACTTAAATAATTCGGTTTTCATAGCAACCTCTGCGTGGAGGTTGAATCAACAGTTCCCTTGTCCTTGGGAAGGGGGAGGTTTTCAAGGACTGAAGTTCAGTTCTGAAGTTATTGCTGTTGTTGGGGGCAGGGAGCATGGGGTCTGAGGGGGCATAGGGGGGTGTTCCTTGGGGAATCCCTGCCTGGAGCAGCAGCAGT
>VWZY01001787.1:56649-74350 GCA_013399075.1 Chloroceryle aenea
TTGCTTTGCACCCCGGAAGGTGAGGGGGCTTTCGGTCGGGTGCTCCCGGCAGTGTCGGGACCTGCGCGAGGGCTCCTGGCAGCCGGATGCTTGCAGAGGGTCTCTGGGGCTTGGGAGGCAGGAGGGGGTTCAGCTCCCCACCAGTCCCTGCGCACTCCCCTCGCTCCCCTTTCCTACAGGAGAAAACACCCACGGTGGCATCTGGCAGCATCCACAGCGGGTGTGTGTGGAACCTGGGTTTCCAGCTCCCGCGTCAGCACACATTGCAATTTCTTACTCCTATTGTGTCCACGGTTAGTGAGTCAAACCCAAATCTGTCCACGCTTTTCCTATCATTCGGCTTTGCAGCCTCGGCACAGGCAGGTCTTATGGAATGCTATTGAGAACTTTAGCAGAATAAAATTATTGTACTTTGTTGGGTTTTGCTTGTTTTCTTTTCTCTTCTGTTTCCTGGAGAATGCCTTCTACCGAGCAAGAGGAAGGATTTAAATGCTCTTCAATAATGTTTGGCTCCTTAAGCCTAATTGCAGTATGGAATTCTAGATGGTCTTCAGGTGCAGGAGCATTTGCAGTGGGCAAAATACTATCAAAAGGCAGAGCTGCATTAATGGCTCGTTCCTGGAGCTGCAGACAATTGGAAGGGATACGGGGGTGCTTTTTCAGCCGTGTATAAATAGTGACACATTTGTTGTCTCCTCATAAAACTTCATATATTCATAATTACAGCATCGATTCATCATAGTTATCACTGTCATCAATCTTTGCCAGCACCAACTGGTGCAGACAATTGCTTGCAAGGGTTTTTTTGTGGTTTTAGTCTAGAGCTTTCACACGCTTAAGTGCAGCTCCACCAAAATTATTAATTTTTCATTGTTCTTCAGACTCTGGAGGCTTGCCCTGCCTGTCTGCTCTGGACTGATCATAGAATCATAGTGTGGTTTGAGTTGGAAGGGACATTATCACCCAGTTCCAACCCCCTGCCATGGGCAGGGACACCTCCCACTAGACCAGGTTGCTCCAAGCCCCATCCAGCCTGGTTTTGAACAGTTCCAGTGATGGAGCACCCACAGCTCCCGTGGGCAACCGGTTCCAGTGTCCCACCACCCTCAGAGTGATCTGTGGCCGTTGTCTCTGGGCACTGCACTTTACCAAAGGCAGCGGGGGGACCCAGCCTTGTTTTCCCTGGGCACAGATGTGGAGGAGATCTGGGGGTGAATGAGATGCTGTGCGGTGTGGCCCTGGTCAGTGGTTCTGATGAGCATGGAGAGCAGGGACGTGCATTTGATCGCCAGTTGACAGCATGGCTCTAAAAGCCTGATGCAAAGAGACCACTGACATCCAATTTCCTGTACCATTTTGCACTAGTGTGCATTGTTTCACTTGCTTGGAAGTTCAGTTTTTCATTTCATGTAAAACTTTCAGTATTTTGAGAAGAAAAAAGTCTTGTTGCATTCGTTGGTATACTGATGTCTCTCTACAACGAGCGTTATAGTCGAGAAGCAAGGTTTCAGTGTTCTTCATCTTCAGGATGATGTGAACACACGTGTAAAGGAGTCTGCTCCTGCAGGATGCGCTCGCATCTGTGGTAACTTATTTCCTCCTTTCTGCATCTCAGTTTGAAGACCTTCAAACTCAGTCTGAGGATGCTCAAGCCACGGACAGCAATATTTAATTTTTCCTGTTGGGAGAGGGTGCCTACGTATCCCGCGAGGTCTCTGCTTTAACTTTTGATTTAAGAAGGGTTTCAGAATTCTAAGAGCAATCCTCACGTCACAGCCTCGGCAAGGTTTCACATGCTCATGCCCAGCCAAGTTAACAAACGGGGCCTTACAGAGCTGATTGCTACAGACAAAGCTTTCTCTTCTTATTCTTTTTTGGTCAATAACGAGGAACCTGATTGGTTTCTGAGGGCTAATACGCTTTGTGCAACCACAGCTCCTTGAGATAGCTGTGCCTTCCAGGCAAGGGCAGGTCATCCTCAAGGACTGTGTGCTCCCTGGAGCTAATGCTCGGTGTGCTGCTGCCAGGAGGGTGGGATGGGGCTGGCAGTGCCAAACACCTGTGGGGCCAGGGGCTGCTGACCCCCTTTGTGCTGCTGCAGGAGTGATCCAGGCAGGTCTGTGATGCTGTATCTCATTGCTTCAGCCTTTTGGTTGGCCTCTTGTGTGCATCTGTTACAGAACTCATTGATATAAATGATGACAGGAAATATTGGCCACTGTGAGCTCTGAAGTCAGTGATGCTGAAGCCATCGTCTGAAAGTCTCTCTGCTAACATCTGTGGGATGGTTGGAGTGGCCCCAGGGGACCTACAGCTCAGGGACAGATCACCTCTAGGGTCCCTGAAGGACTTTGGCCTTGCCAGCCACCTTCAGAAGACAGAAACCGTTTGTCAGCTGGCTCTGGTCAGCTTTATAACCTTCCATCATAGTCAGTTAATTAATGAGGCTTGAGGTGATTACCTGGCAAACCTGCCTTATTACAGCTGTCTGAAGATGAGCTGAAATTCACGAGGAAATCTGCCTCCGGGGTTTTGAAGGAAATTCTCCCTTGGCTGAGTGACAGGTGGTCAATGGGAGCAAAGTATCTGGTGGGTATTTGGGAGTGCCCCATTGCAACACCTCTCAGTTGCCCCTTCTGACAGCCCAGGACCTCTGTCAGTGAGGGCCAGGGTTGGGGAGGGCACGGACATGGGCACCAGTTGGGCACCGAAGGTCCTGCATGGAATGGTTTCCATTGGGTTGTGCCCTGGGAGATCTCCCTGAGCTCAGGCTGTGGTGAGGGTGGAAGAGTTGTGCATCTTGGGCACGCTTCATCTCCTGCATAAGTAAGGGAGGAGGCAGCACAGCCATGAAATTCAAATTTCAGGAGCTCTCTACTGTGCTGTCTCCCATGACCAGGTCCTGGGTTTCAGCATGGAGAGAATGGAGGTGGTTATGATGCAATAATGTTTTCTTTTTAATTAAAAAAGTGTGCTTGATGCCAGTCATGCCGCAGGAACCGAGGCCTCCGCGAGGCAGCTGAGCACTGCACCATAAAATATTGTGTTTTGTGAAACTGGTGGAGTTGAGTACAAACTACAACAGGGAGAGCCAGCCGAATAATGAAAACAGAAAGATGGCATTTCCCTCGGGGACGGGGAAGCAGATGGAGTTTACACGACTCAGGGAAACAGAAATATGCACACTTGGAGCTCCATCCAGCTTCTCTGAAGTCAGTGAGAGTTTTCTTGTGACTTCAAAGAGTGGTGGAGGTTGTTTTGGTTTAGAGGAAAATATCATCTCTGTTGGGCACTCTCTATCACCCTCAGAGGAGCTGAACGCTCGCAGCTCTCTCCGTACGTGGTGTGCAACCCGTGTCCTGGTGCAGCTGATTCTTAGAGGTGATTGTATTTTTTCCTTTATTTCCTTTTTAAAAAGGTAGTGTTCACAATTTAAGGACTTAAAATACCTTTTGGATTCCGAGACAATCTTCCTTTTAGGGACACAAAGTGTTGGGTGGAGGCCTCTGCTCTCCCAAAAGGGATTAAAAACCAACTCCTCTTTGTGGCGTGAAGCTGAGGTGCGGTGACGTGGAAGATGAAGGCGAAGATGAAGGCAGGATCTGGGGATGAAAAGGCACCCTCTTGTAAGCTGCTACGATTAGAGAGCTGTGCTGACATCACGCCAGGCCAGCAAGAGGGGCGTTGGGCAGGAAATCAATGTCCCAAACGTGCGTATTTTGGATGTGGGCCAGATTAGTGGACAAAGCATCACAGGGATGGACCAGTCCACTGATGGATGGCACAGTGGCTGGAGGACACTGGCAGAGTCTGGTGGGAGTAGTGGGAGTGTTCGTGGTGGCTTCAGCTCTGTCCCTTCTGTGTGGGGGTGTCTCAGCATCCAGGGACATTCTCCTGTGCACCAGTGGCTTGAAAAACAGGAGAAATGGCTCAGATGGCCTCTGCTGACCTGAGCTGGCTCGTGCAGAGGGCTGCAGGCAGCAGTATCCTTCATCAGGAAGTCCTCAGGCCAGGACATGAGTTTGCCACGTGGTGGGGCATGGCAGGAGGGGCTGTAGCTGAGCTCTCCAGGTGCTGTCAGCAGCAAAGTCACATGAGTCTCTAGACCTGACTCAGGACCCTCAGGACTCTAGTGTGGTGGGGCTGGCAGGGCCTCTGGAGGTGCTCTGGGGCCACCCCCCTGCTCCGCCCAGCAGGGGCACCCAGAGCAGGGGGCCCAGCAGCGCAGGGTCCAGGGGGGTTGGGAATCTCTCCAGAGCAGGAGACTCCACAGCCTCTCTGGGCAGCCTGGCACAGGCTCCCACCCCCTCACACCAAGGAACTTTCTCTTTTCAGTAACAGTTTTGCAGCCCCAGAATGTGCAGGACCTTAGTGGGGAGCTGCAGCAAACATGAGCTGTTCTCCGTGGAGCGCAGCAGGATGCGGGGTGTGGGCTCAGGGACATTTCAGTCACTGGATGTCCTCGGTGGCTGGCAGGACATTGTCTCACAGACATTTCTGGGCTGCTGCTGTCCTCTCTGAACCACTGTGGGAAGTGATCAGCAGCACAAGAGATTAAGAAGTTCTTTACTCAACCATCACTTCCAGGCTCTGAATTACCCCAGGACAGCTTGACTGGTCTCCAGGCTCCGGGCAGAGCACTTTCCCCTGCTGTGCCCAGCACGCAGCCAGCAGTTCAGAACAGTTTGAAAGCCGCTGGTATTTACCATTTCTTCTCTCCAGGTAGCTCCTCAGACAGCTGGGGCACGGAGACTCCTGCCCCTGCCCAGGGCCATCCAGGGAATATCGACTGCGCTTAACCTCCCGGAGCCGGGAGATTGACAGTTCTAGTGATCGATCAACAATCGTTCCCTGGTTTGTTTGTGGGAAGATGTTTCTGTTCTTTCTCAGGGGTTACTCCATAGCCCCTATGCACCCCGAGAGGAGGCTGAGCCCCGGCTGTGCCCCCAGCCCTGTCCGGCACTGCCCAGTGACTGCGCACCAGCGGGGTTCTCTACCCTGAACCAGGGAGACCCAGGGAACAAGAGGCTTCTGGGCTGTTTCCACACTGCATGACAGGAATTCCCACCTCTCCAGGGTACTTCCATATCTCTTGATTTCCACCTCCCCTCTGAATGGTAACGTACTTTTCACGTTCACTCAGCACTGGCTGCTTTTTTAGTTTACTAACTTCTGCTTTTCGCCTTTGCTGTGGCCTTCTGCAAAGTGGTGTCTGAGATCTGGGGCTTGTGTCCTTGCTGGGAACCAGAGGTGGGCTTCCTCAGGCTGGTAACACCTTCCTGTTGACTCCAGAGGGGCTGCAATTCCAGCAGCCAAAGCCGAATGGTAAGGGCAGGACAAGCCTTGTGGGGGGGGGATGCAGTTCTGCTCAGTTCTAGGCTGCTGTTAACTTTGTGTGATACAGAGGAAGCCCTGTAACCTCCCTCTGCCTGTATTTTATGAGCTCCACAGTGAAACTGAACCCTTTTCCCACTTTGCAGAGTGAAACAAATAAATATATAAATGCTAAGCTCGTGTTATTACATTCAGAAGGAATCGCTCGTTGTGGGAAAGTTATTTTTAAACACTATTTATTTCAGTCGTAGTTACAAATGTTCTCTTGAGCATCCAATTAAAAAACAAGATTTGGGTAATTTATAACTTAAAAAAATCAATTTCAGCTAGGGGTCTTTCATGTTTAGTGTTTTAGTATTAGGCACCAGACTCTGAAACCGAGTCACGAGTAAAACGTGAAATTAGTGCTTGGAGTTTCCGAGGGATTGTGGAGTTTTTCTGTGATCCACAGAGAGAGCTTCAGCAAACTTGGAGTGGAAGAGCTTTGCAAGACCACCCGATATATTACAAGGTAGAATATCTTAAATCTAGACAGTGATGACAGTGCTATATGTGCAGGAAATTTCCTTGAGTTCCTAATCCCAGTTATTAATTCAAATCGTGGTACAGTTTGGATTCAGGGAAAGCAGATAAAGTTTGAAGAAGTCTCATTCTGAACCAAGGAAGACACACTTGAAACATGGGAAGGGGAGCTCAGCTGGAGAGTGTCTCAGGTACACAGTGAGTGGACTCTGCCAAGAAGTGTGCCAGGGGGACAAGAAGCCACCAGCACCCTGGCTGTGGCAGCACTGGGGTGGCAGCAGGAGCAGGGCAGGGATCGTCCCCCTGCACTGGGCACTGGGGAGGCCACCCCTGGNCATCCTGAACAAGTGATAAAAATACCCAGAGTTGTGTTGCAACATTTGATCCTGAACTCTGAGGATAACCGTGGGGCTCTGTTGGGACCCCCAGGCTAAAGCCCCTATGAAGAACCTCAGCCCTGTGGTGCCTCCCCTCGTGAGTCCCGTGCCTGCTCTCGCTCTGGCCTCAGCACACAGTGGAGTAAGACTCTCAGCAGTGTAAATGAGAGCGTGCAGTGCCAAGACTCTCCTGTGCTGCCCCTGGAGTGTCTGCGGAGCTGAAACATCCTCTCCTTGCACTGCAAGCACTGGACAACGTGCCAGTGGCCCAGGGCTCCAGAGGGGTACCGGGTGTGGAAGGGGTGGACAAACAGCTCTCCAGCACATGCCTGAAATGCCACAGGTAGGAAGGAGATGTCACCTGGCAGCGTTGGTGGGGGGGTAATATTCTCACATTTTGAGAGCTCTCGAAACCTGCTGTCAGTCAAGACCAGCCCGGGTTCCTGTTTTTAACATCACACAAATATTTTTGTCACCTCTTCCATCACGTTAACAAAATACAAGACTTTCAGTTTTTCCTTTCCAGCTTGGTCTTTTTTTCTGGGCTAACCACAGAAAATGTCTCATCTAGACGCCGGGCTGTACTTCATTCTGACTTCATCTCTCCCCGTGCAGGGTCCTCTCCTCTCCCCACATTCCCCAGGTCAGCAGTGCAACTGGAATGACAGCTCCATCTCTCGCCTTCTCTCTACTGCAGGGGATGCAGAGACCTCTGTCGCACGAGGGGGGTGGAAGTGAAGAAGGTAGAAGGTAATTGTGAAAGGAATGCAGCGTTTGTTTCTCCTTGGCTCGAGCACTCTTTTTTTCTTCCCTTTCTCTTGTTTGTATAAATTATACATCGTTGCCCATCCGCTTTGCACCTCCAGTGTCACTTCTACATCCTGATGGTAAAAATAGCTGACTGGCTCTGGCTGATAAAAGAGCCGAAAAAAGAAGTGTCAGTGGGAGTGTGGCTGCCCTATTTCTTTGCTTAATTAAAAAGGGAATGTTTCCTCCCTCTCAAGCCCTCTGTGATCTCATTTCTTTTCTCCTGCTTGCAGCGTCACACGCGTTTGCCTTACAACGGGGACCCCGGACATGGGAGACCAAATGTCACTGCTCACCAAACCACCCCCCCCGGGGGCTGGACTGGCAGGGGCTGAGGGGTCTGTCCCATCTGCTCCCAGCAGGTTTCTCAGGGACCTGCCCGGGATGAGCATCTCCAAGGATCACAGAACCCCAGCATGGTGGGGCTGGCAGGGCCCTCTGGAGATGCTCTGGTGCCACCCCCCTGCTCCACCCAGCAGGGTCACCCAGAGCAGGGTGCACGGGACCAAAAGGATGGATCCCCCCAGCCTCCCAGGGCAGCCTGCCCCATGTCAGACCATCCTTGCAGTGGAAAGGTGGCTTTGTGCTCAGACAGGCTTTCCTGGGCTGCATTCACGCTGTGCAGAGCGGTGCCAGGCTCACCACGTAGCCCTTTCGGTTTATGAGGGGTAGGATGTTTCTCAGTGCTCGTCCAGCGGGACAAAGCTGCTCCTAAGTTACAATACTGACATTAAAAATGAACTCTGGGCTCTGATCCCAAATGAGCTCACCTCCCTGGTCAGCACAGCAGCTGGGGACCCTCACTTGGACCGATCCTGAGACAACCCAGCCCCTTTTGGTCCATCGTACAAACTATCCGTGATTTGCTGTCACATTAGCAAACTGTAGTTTCCATTTCCAGCATCTTGTGCTGCAGATGGTCTTTCAGCTCTGGTTATTTCTCAGTGGGAACCCAGCTGGCTGAAAATCAGCTCGGTTCAGAGAGGCTTTGAGCCTGACAATACGCCTGGTGTGCTCGCAGTGCCGTGGGCCACCATGGGACTGCCTCGGCTGGCTGTAGATTTCAGGCTGCTACACACATGCACTGCTACTGTTTTGGCAGCTTTGAACAGATCTGGACCAATCTGGCATTTCTGGGGGTCTTTTTTTCCCGAAAGGAAACAAAACCCAACACCAACACCAACAACAAAAGGAAGGTCTTGCCTGGTAACCAGTGCTCCCTTCTGTAAAATGAAAGGGGAACGGTAAAAGGTCGTGGTGGGAACTGAGGCCAAGCTGCCTGCAGCTGGAAGTGCTTGTTCATTTTAGCCCCAGGCCCAGCACATCACCTGCCAGACCTCAGCAGGTTCGGTGATGGGGTGGACAGTTAAGTGGACAATGGAGGTGTTTGGTCACAGAGACATTAGTAGTGAAGTCATAAAAAGAAATAAAGTCCAAGAATTTAAAAATAGATTGAAAACTCTGTGTTCCAGGTGAGAAACCCATTTCTGGATAGCAGGGTTGTAAACCAGATTTTTCTAAGGTTTTCTTTTTAAATTCTTCTCCCCCTGTACCTGCACTTTCCTCCAAAACACAGGGCATTAGTCTTGGGTTAGAAAAGACTCCCAGCCTCATCAGAACTGGAGTCCCTGGTGTCTGCAGCATTCGATGTGCAAGGCACGAGTGTTTTAGAGACCATTTGGACAGAGGCAAGACCTTCCTCTGGGTCTGCACATTCCAACCCGGGTGCCTACGAGCGTGGCCAGTTTCAGCCCAGTTTGGCAGAAGGAGACGTATCCTTTCCACTCACAGGGAATGGGACTCGTGTCTCCTGCCTGAGCTCCGGCAGCAGCTTCGGAGGAGTCATTTCCCGACAGCACACTGCGATGCTATTAACAACGCTTTATGAGGTGTAACAGGAATCACTGGTCTTCACAGCTCCCGGCGAGGAGGAAAATGAGTCTGATTTCCACTTACGGGACAAGATGAGGAAGCATCTTGGAGATGGAGTATTGCAAAGCACTGGTGTGGGGGCAATCTGACAGTGCTGACTTTCACACGCGGCTCTAATGACGGCGTCAGTTCGAGCATCGCTGTTGAACAGCATCGTCGGGTGCCTCAGACAACTTGTTTGGAGGTAAATTGCATGTTTTCACCTGGGGACTGGCAACAATAATTACATTGCTTTTCTGGAGATCTGGAAAATGTACAATATACACAGGCAAAAGAGATGATATCCAGTTTTTGAAGATGTGTAGTTTTATCAGATCAGAGAAGCTTTGTCCGTCACATCGCAGGGCAGAAGAGGAATTTTGGTGTCTCAGGCTTCTGGGCTGGCACACGTGGGTCCAGCTGGCTGCTGGGTCTGCAGGCTGGATGAAATTTCTTTGTGGCATGAGAGTGTGAACCTCAGAGATGTTTTCCTCTCTGTCCTTTGGACACTTGAATTGGGGTCAGGTGGCTACAGGCCGGCGAGCTGCTGGAGCAATCCTCTGGGTGAGGTGTCTGTCTAAGAATTCTCTTTTCTTTTACTGTTAATTCCTTCATGCTTCTCTATTTCAGGTACCTCTGCCGACAAGGAGTAAGGAATTGCAATCTCGAGAAGGCTTTGAAAGGTCCAGGTTTCTGCAGCTGTATGTGTGCACCACTCGTGTACACCAAGGTCTTGCCGAGATGGTGAAGAGGAAGGTCCTGGGCAGGTGGTTGTAGCGGAGAAGCCGAAACACGCAGGAGATGGCGAGCAGCCCTGGGTGACCCCGAACAACGTGCTGTTCACTTTGTGCCGGCTGTCATCAGCAGAACCATCGTCTGTCCGGACGCTCCTTGTGCCTGCGGCGAGCTGCAGGTACCAGCTGCCCTGGCTCGGAGCCTCAGATCCCTCGTCGGGAGAAGGAGTGGAAGACTTTCCGAGTGTGCTTGCAGAACTGGAAGAAAGGATGAATTTCACCTCATTAGGAAAAACCAAACTCTCGAGTGGAGCTGAATTCCATGCCTTCCTCCTTGATGATGTTTGTAGAGGTGGTTTTGCTCTTTTATTTAGAGAAGTTCCGTTGATTAGACACTTTACTACACAATATAATAATTATGCAAATAAAGGCACAGTACTTATGTGTAGCTTAATGCCATTTGGTCTTTATTATGTTCAGTTTTTCACTTCTTTCATATTCTAAACCGAAATATTTCAAAAGGAAAAGAAGATTCTCTAGAAAGAAGCTAACACCAAGCACCTTTCTAGCAGGATGTGCTAAATCAGAATTAAAAAAAAAGGTCTTTATTCTCCAGTTCGTTACATGACAAAAGCTTCCCTTTGCTGCTGTCCCGGGGGAACAGGCATTCAGTCGAGTGAGGTTTTATTCCTAGTGGCTCCAGATCAATATATTATAAGGATTCTTAGAATAATGAGGAAAGACTCTTGCATCCTCAGAAAAAAAGACAGTACAGTGGTGAAAAAATAGCCATGGAATATTTGTCAGGAGGGCAATTTGCAGCTGAGGAGAACACGTATGAACCCCTGCTCCAAAAGCCAAGTGCTCTTGTTGCTGTGCGCTTGTTGTTCAGCACCTCCCGTCCTTAGGCTGCTGTCAAGTTAAGTCTCCTGTGTTTGAAAAACTGAAGGGAAACCAAGTAACTTTATAAATGTCAGGAATTTAGGGTCATGTCGCAGAGAAATCCAATTATTCCTGTTCTTCGATGTCCCCCATGCGCACATGGACATTTCTCAGAGTAAGGACACGGCTCCAAGAGAGACTCAACTGATTTACAACAGAGAAAAACCTCAGGTCTCCAGAAAGCTTTGCAGGTGCCTGTGCTTCCTCCTCGTGGTCCGTGCACAGAAGCCTCTTACTATCAGCATCTGTTTAAACCTCTGCAGCACTTGTTCAGATTTTGGGGCTGTCAAATTTCAGCGCTTCATGAGCACGGAAGAGAAATGGAGTTTTGAACAAAGCTGTCGTGGCTCTGTTTTGGAAGCTGGACTGTTTGGTAATCTGTGCATTTACCCGTGGGGGGTTCTGGCTAATGGAAAAAGTAAACAGCAACAGAAACGATGAAAACTCCTCCTTTACCCTCCTCCTTTACTTAAAGAAGACACCCCCCAGCAAAACCTCTGTTTCAGAAGATGCCACCTCTCAGGGTTGTTGCAGAACCGCAGCACAATCTCGTAGTGCAGAAGGACCGAGAGTGTTCATTCAAATCTTGATCTCATTCCACTCATAAGCAAGGAACATTTGGACAAAACCTCATTCCTAGAAATCATTTCCTAGGAGAAAGTGCTCGATTAAACCCAGCGAGTTAACGAAGCCGAGCGTGGTTATGACTGATTTGGGCTGCTGTTAGTTTTCCAAGTTGAGAAGCGTTTTGAGACTGATCCTCGCAGTATTTCCTCTGTGCCCCACAAGACTGTTTACCCTGGGGAGGGCTTAACCCTGCAAGAGTCTCTGGAATACGACGAGGATAATTCTCCCTTTCGCTCTTCCCTTAATAACCCAGGCAGTGATGCAGAAGAGCAGGATTATTCCAGACAGTTCCCAGGAAAACACTTGTACATGCTAATGAGGAGAAAAACCAAGCGCCAGCGTTGTTCCGGCCGGAGACGAGAATCCCGAGGAGAGACATGAGGAGTCTTTAATTATGTAAAAGCATATTGCAAGGAACAAAGCATGAAGCCCTTATCCATGTCCACGCAGGGCAGAGCGAGAGCGCAGCGTCTTCAATCCCAGCAAAGGGGGATTCTGAAGTTGTTCATAAATGTTTTCTGCTGTGTTTAAGAGCAGCTGGCACTGGGCAGGCTGCCCGTGGGGGTGGAGGGGCTGCACCTGTGCTCTGGGAGGGGGAAACATCTGTAGGGAATGGTCCAGGTCGGCCCCACTGAGGGCTTGGGGTGATTTAAGGGATCCAGGGTCCCTTTTCTTCCCTTGTCCTACTAATATCTGACTTTCATTTCTGCATTTTAGCTGTATGTTTAGTAATTAAACATGCCCCGAGATTACAAAATCCTGGGTCGTGTAAGGATTAATGAGTGAAGGTTCAGGCCCAGCCCGTGAGGCCCCTCACACGAACTAAGGCAGCCGAGGTGCGCGGTGATGCGCCAGCAGCTCTGGATTCAGTCCAGCCCAGGAGTGCTGACTCCTCACCTTTTCCCTTCCCTAACCAGACACATTTATTTTCCCGTGACCGCCTCTGCAGCGTAGTCCCATTCTTGCTGTCCAGAAAGGGCTTTCTCCTCTTCAGAGTGATAAAGTAGAGTGATCTGAAACCTGGGCAGAGCTCGTCTCGGAAGCCAAGCAGTAAATGACTCCGGTGGGAAGGATCAGGGTAAGCAGACAGGGGAGCAATGGATAATTTCCTGTGAAACGCAGCAAAAGGAAAAAATCCTGAACAGACCAGAAAAAAGGCAGCAGTGCTGTTGTTAGCGGGGTGTCCTTCCAAGGGTGATCTTCCTGTGCCCTAGAAAAGGTGTGTGCTTTCCAGAGACACCCAACAGCCTGGCAGGAGCAGTGAGAAACCAATAACTTGTTCAGATCCTGCTTTTGTGCACATCCCTTGGCTGTAACTCCAGCTTTTTCTCCGAGTTGCCTGCTTTCTTGGAAGTATTCCCATGAGGTAAGTCAGCATTTTATATCTGCCTGGGTTCAACCACCTCAGGAGCCAACAATCTTATTCCACTTGATGTCTGAGCCACACACACAAATTATATATATAAGTATACATATAATACTAAAATAAACATAAAAATGTCAGTAATAGCAATGCTGATAACAACAATAATTATTACAATATTGATAATAATAATATCAACTCTTTACTCAACGCTTCTCATTTCAATTTGCCCAGCCCCAGGCTGAAAAGCCAACTAAGCAAAACTGTCTGTTCATTCTTCATAATGTCTTCCTTCCACTCTTCATGATACAGTGGTTTCCTCGGCTGATGCTAAACGGCCGTTGCTTCAAGTGCCTGATGTCTTACACTTTCCAGCAGAGCTGTGAGTAAGGAAGTGGAAAACCAATGGTAAAGGACATCAGTGCACAAGCCGTAGCACAGTGGCTTGGTTTGGAAGCTCAGTGGAGCAGAATCTCAGTTAATGCAGCTGGAAAATGTCCTAGAGGGGATAAGGAATCATTCCAGTACGCTTTAGCTAGCTGTTGGGGGAATGGACTTGAAAAGTAAGTGGGGAAAAAAAAACAGTGGAAAAATAAATCTACAGTTTTCACAAATATGCTCCTTCAGAAGAAAAAAAACACTAAATGGGATGAGACATGAAGGGGTGGGACATTCACAGCCTCCTGTGTTCCAGGATGGAGTAAGGCCAACTCAGGATTCCAAACGGTGACAGAAGAAGTGAAGAAGGAAGAAGTTTCTCTGGGGGGAACCTGCGGAGTTCTCAGGTCCATCATGCCACAGGCCAGACACATTCCTGGTGGGCTTGACCCCAGGGGCTCTCATGAGCCTGGGCTGTGCCGTGCTGCCAAGATGAGCAGGAGGCTGAGGACTGGGCCACGAGGCTGCCACAGAAACCTGGGGGGCAGCGGGAGGCAGGAAAGGTCTGGCCATTTATTATCAAAACCTCCTGTGGGACGGGTGGGTGGCCAGGGCTCTGAGCACCCTGCTCTGGCTGCAGATGGCCCTGCTCCCTGCAGGGGGTGGACTGGGTGACCTTGGAAGGTCCCTTCCCACCCGAGCCATGCTATATTTGCATCCCAGCATTAAGAAACTTGATTAGTGCTTGCCAGTAATTTTGTGGCTGCCTGGGGCAGGGGGATGCTCTGCTCCAGCCATCGGTGGAGTCTGTGGAGCTGTGGATCACAGGCTTTCCAGTTAAAGGCTGCCAACCCAGCTCCCCTTTGTCAGGGCTTTGGGATTCCTGAAGGGTATCCCAAAAAGGAGCAATAACACATCCAGCCCGTGCCACGGGAAGATGGAAAAGGGTCCACCCACACTGGAAAGGAGCTACTGCCACCTCTTATGGGAGCATTTGCAGGACCTGAAACCTTGTTCTCTTTGAGAGGTCTCAAAAGAGGCATTAAAAGGTGCTGGTGAGTGCTGGGATGGATGGAAGGACCATTTTAGACTCCTCACCAATTATTACAAATGAGAAAATAAACCAGGGAAATTGTGGAGTGGGCAAATAAAGAGAAAGTCAAGTGAGTAATGAGTCTGCCGTGTCCCTCCAGGTAATTACTTCTGATTTCTGTGAAATAAATGGTGTAATAAAGAATTTCACCACCCCTTCCTCTCCAGGGAGAGGAGCTGACAGCACCAGGCTTCCTTCCAGGGTGGCTGGAAGTATTTAGGTCCTCAGCTGAGGATGTTGTTCACAACAGAGGGAAGAAAGCAGAGTCATATGAGGAGGTGTCCGGATCCAACGAGCGCTGACAAACACGGAATCACCATTTGTTCTCTGATCTTACAGCTGTTGTTAAGTCACTGAATGTTTTTTACCACTTTATACCCAAGTTTCCACTTGTAGGAGAGGGGGAATAGCAACTCACCTGTTGTGCCCACGTAATACACCCCATGTGCTTCAGAGAATTCTGGATTCTTGAAGGGTAGGGGCACTATAAATCTATAAACACGGAAATGACGCAGGTCGGGGGCACGCCTGGTGAGTGTTCCTAAGAACCCCCCATCTCTTATCACAAACCACATGCTCCTTTTTCCCCCACTTTTGGAAAAGAGCAAGTTTTGCTTCTTTTCTGGCCTTGCACATGATGTCATTGCCTTGTTCATCAGCTGGCCCAAAGAGCTCAGCGTTGGGGGGTGCTGAGGAAAATGGTTTCTATGTTCCTTACAGACCCCATTACCCCATTCCCTGGAAAAGCTCCAGGCTGTCACCCTGCCTCTAGGTGACAGGTTAACCAGTGCAGAAAGGAGGCAATGGCATTGTCATGTCTGATGGCCATACACCGGTGCCTGGGAGCTCCTCCTGCCCCAGCACGTTGAACATCAGTCAAGGGGAAAGGGGGCAACTGGAAAATTCTCCTTTCCCGGGCCTGTCATTGCCCTCCATCATTTCCTAAAGGAAAACTTTCCATTCCCTGTTTGACCTTAAGGGCTCAGGTTTGGGACACTGTTGGAGACCTTCCAGGACTTCAAGGGGCCTGGCAGAGAGATGGGGACAGACTCTGGATCAGGGGCTGTGGGGACAGGACAAGGGGATGGTTTGAACTCAAAGAGGGAGATTGAGACTGGAGAGGAGGGAGAGATTTGAAGAAATTGTTCCTCAGCTCCAGCTGAAACCTCCCCTGGTGCAACGTGAGGCTGGTTCCTCTTGTCCTACTGAAGTGACTGTCTGTCCTGAGTGATTTGGATCCTAATCTGGTATTTAATTCCCGACTTCAGACAGGAATGTTACTAGTGGGACTTTCTATGAGTAAAGAGAAATCTTCAGTAAACCATAAACCCCCTTTCCCCATCCTGTTGGGTTTTTTCCTGAAAAGCTGCATATGGCTTTTGTCACTTGTAGGTGGAGAAGAAAATGCCATTTCTCTCACCTCTTCCATCCAGTACATCCCAGGTGGTACTGTTCAGGTTTGGGCTGAGGAAGGACCAGTGAAATGCAATGTGGAAACAAAGTGGAGCAAGAGCATCAGCAGGCTGGGGTGCAGCGGAGCTCGATGGTGCTCTTCAGAAGCAGAAGTCACCGGTGGGACCCTGCGGTCAGCACTGGGACACGGGGCAGGGTCAGCCTCTCCCGACGAGTGCTGCTGGCTTTGAGCAGGGAGGGGTTTGCAGCTCAGCCGGTCTTGGCTCAGCGCAGACAGATCCTCCAACTCACACCTTGGGAACCTTCTGCTATTTCAGACTTTTCCATTTTTTGGCTGAGGCTTTTTCCCCCCAGATTTCAAATATAGCTTCTCCATTTCTTGCTGACAGCGTCGCGAATCATGATTCATTGCTGGCATTGCTTTAACAGGTACAGGACTAATGGTATCCCTGCCCCCCCCGAGCTCAGTTTGCTCTTCCTTCCCCACACGGGTACCTGCTCACCCCAAACCCTCCTCAGAGAAGCTCCAGGGAAGGGGATGCATCTTTAGAGCTGCTGGCACGGTGCGTTTTAGGTTGTCCCCATCTGCCAGGTCAGAAGGTGCTGCTGTGCTCCACCTTCTGGAGCACAGAAGGTTCAAGTTGAATGTTCGGAAAAATTTTTTTACTGTAAGGGTGACAGAGCCCTGGAACAGGCTGCCCAGGGGGGTCGTGGAGTCTCATTCACTGGAGACATTCAAAACCCGCCTGGACATGTTCCTAGGTGACGTACTCTAGGTGGCCCTGCTCTAGCAGGGGGGTTGGACTAGATGATCTTTCGAGGTCCCTTCCAACCCCTAGGATTCTGTGATTCTGTGTGATTCTGTGACCTCAGATTTGTAAGATCCTCCTTTGACAACCTGTGACATGGAGCTAAGGAGAACAGGCTTGTAAAGCATCCAGGCTCTGTCACACGGGGAGAAATGGGGAATTTTCTGGCACCTTTTAAAGTGTGGCTATTCCTGTGAATTTGAACTCATAGCACAGGGTGCTGTGTCGAGGTAACAGGATTTCTGGTGTGGCAAATATTGCCAGTTGGGTTACGTGTGCCATAGAAGAGGCACCTGGATGGATTATTGTCAGGCTCAGGTGAGGCTGTGTGTTCTCACCTAGGTTTAGAGAGGTTTGGATACAGTTAAAGTAAACACTGACGTGCTCTTTGGGTTTAACTTACTTTATTTGCACAGGTCTATAAGCAGGTAAGAACCTGCTCCAGCTGCAATGTCCCTGCTCACTGCTTGGTGTGTGTGTGGGGGATTAGATGACCTTTAAAGGTCCCTTCCAATCCAAACCAGTCTGTGATTCTGCGGAGAGGTTAAAAATGTCTTGATATACCCTTCACCTGTGCTGCTGATACGTGTCAATCACAGCCTATAAATCTGGTTATTCTCCTAGTCTGAGATCTTTTCAAGGGCTGTGAAATCCTGAGGCTAAACATCTTGCTCCAGCTGAACTGCATTGGCAGCAGAATTTCAGGAGGGAGGGCAGGGATGGGGTGAGGCTCTAAGGAGATCTGGTTGGCTCGGGCGGGCTTTAATAGAGCCTGTGGTTGAGGTGCATGCTTGGAGCAAGTGAGGGTTAGGCTTAGGTCAGGGCTGTTGGGCTGGAGCAAAGGTTGATGCCGTAGAGCAGGATGAGTTTGACAGACAACAGCTGCAGTCACTTTGGATTAAGTCTTGATTGAGAAGCAGATGAAGCCCCTTTGCTCCTTCAGTCACGCCCAGGGGGAGGGAGCTCTGGGCAGCTGGGGGAAGGGGGCCATGAGGTGGCATGTGCATGTGGACACCAAGCCAGGACCTGGAGAAGCCTGCCAAGAGCCCTTTCCCTCGAGTGTGTCTGTGTCCCTGGGAGTCTTGCTGGATGCTGTAAGTATCTATGGCACTTTTCCCTCTGGAAACAAGGAGTCTGGGCTANCTGGGCTATGGTTCAGTTTTGTTTGTTGACTGACAGATTCTGAATTTTCTGAGCTTAATGTGGTGATGAAGGAGGAGTGGCTGAGGGGCTTGCTCATCTGCTGAGAGGCTCAGGGGAGCCCTGGCTCTCCACGGCTCCTGACAGGAGGCTAGAGACAGGGAGGGGCGGGCTCTGTTCCCAAGGGACAGCACAGGAGGAACCGGCCTCAAGCTGCCCCAGGGGAGGTTGAGGTTGGAGCTGAGGAACAA